>JAMKCH010000876.1:0-38810 GCA_023653785.1 Ophioderma brevispina | reverse complement strand
CCTCCTAGGTCGATCACCCCTCTTTCTAACTGCCCCCGGTGACTGTATCTCCATCCCGATACCATCAGACTCGGTCCAGTACTCATCCGTCGACTCCCGGTCCTCATCATCCATAAAATGTCTCTCCACCTTACTCTTCACCCTTGGCCACTATCCCTTTACCACCGACCTGGCAGCATAATCATCGCTGCCCGACCTCACTTCCTCACCACCAGCTCACAACCCATCCATGTCGTCACGACCAGGTCTCCTACCGCCTTCTTCGTGCCTCCCCTCATTTCACTCATCTCACTTCTCCCATCCTCCGGCTGCCACCGTTTACGTCCTCTTAAGTCCGCCGTTGATTTCCCGTCAGTACCGCACACTACGTTCGTCGCACACACATCCTACGTCGCCTCCGTCGCACCTACAACTCTTCGTCACTTAAGTAGCCGTTGAATCCCCGTAGGAGGTTACCGCAGCACCACTCTTTCGTCTACACACCATCCGACGTCGCCTCCGTCGCACCTACAACTCCTTCGTCGCTTTCGGCCACCCAACGTAGCCGTTGAATCCTTCCGTCGCACACACAACCCTTCGTCGCTATCGTCCACCCTTCTCACCACAGCCTCGCACGCCGTCAATTAGTATTCCCACTTCTGACACCCAATTTTTTAGCGGGACGGCGGTAAAAAAAAAGAAAAAAAACAAAGACGCACCCCAACAAAGGGGCAAAAGAGCGCCCCGAGGACGCTCGGGTAAGTGCAAGGGACAGAACCGCTTGCGTTCCTTCTAAATGACGCACGTGACTCGGTAAATCAGTTTCTCAAAATTTTTCTTACAACCAAGCCTTCTTCTTGTCGTAGTTCACATCACAACGTCAAGTACTTGCCCGCTCCAACTTTAAAAATATCTTGAAAACGACAGCAATTCGCACTGCGTGTACGCAACTATCAAGGATCACACAGGTGATAGATCAGCATCATAACCTCGAGTCCCAGTTTGGGGTGTTGTGCTTATTGGGCAATTACGTGACCTCCGTGGCGGGCTTCACGCGGCTTGGCAGAAGGCCTGACCTTTCTAATGAGATCACGATTCTTACATTACTTGCATAATTATTTAATTTGTAGGCATAGAGCCATGGCTAACAATTTTGGTCAATATTGTTTTTTTTTTTTTTTTAAAAAAAAAAAATAAGAAATATTACAATCTACCAATCCCGTTTCATAGCAATAACTCAGGACATTAGGTATATAGCAGCTTTTTGTAATCTACTGGCACAATTTACTTGGTGCACAACTCTAGTAACAGGAGTTTGCATGCACATTTCTGAACCACACTAGCTTGGCACATCTTTGCTGGGAACAACTTACGGTTGGTTATTGGGCATCTGTTAATATCTACTATTTTCTGAACTAATATTAAACGAGATGTGTTCATCCCTGTTAAGCTTGAGAACTATTAGTATAGCCAAATCTTACATTTCCTAATATGTTGTAATTGTTGTCTGTGTTAAGTTACCCTGATATGGATAGAATTTGTTCGTAAGTGTAGCAATGAATATTTCTCATAGGTCGAGTCATTATCGATGTATAATATATCGGATATTCCACTTACAACTTTGGCGACAGAACTCTCAATTGATTCCCACAAGATCCTGTCCTGTTTACTGGCACAATAAGGTAAGCTGATTAATCTTGGGTAGGGCACTGATACCATAAAAATTATATGCATTATTCAATTGTTTGCACTACAAAATACTTAATTTATTTTCTTTGCCCTTAACCTTAGCCTTAATGATATGCAGACAAATTTCCTTCAATTTACCGATCTAATATAAAACAATGCTCGCTTTAGTTCTTACATTGAATAACCCAAGCCTCGATTTGAAGGAATGTATGAATAAAATTTAACTTTTGCAAGAAATCAAATTTGGGGTACATCCTTCAGTTCTAATGTAACATAACTTGTGGTCCCATTAGAATCTACTGAAATTTTTGGAGTCAGCGTTTGTTAATGATAGGTTGAATTAACTAGGTCACACTCACATTTTGATTCCGGATTACATTGAGATAATGGTGGTCAAACACTGTTAAAAGATTTGTATAATGGGTGAAATGCTTTGATTCATCACAGGAGCAACTTGGACCAGAAAATCAGAGGACTGATAGAGATTTGTGGCATGCTTTGCAAATAGCCCAGCCTGACACAAATAGTAGCTCAGGCTGCCAGAGAAAACTTGTTTGGTATTCCTATTTTCTTTGTTTAAGGTAACACATAGATGAACTTTTGAAACTTTCGATCTGCTACTTTTTTCATGACCTTATAATAAGTGGCTCAACAACTGAGTGAATAATAAGGTTTGACTGTTAGTGATCTACTGCTCAAATTTTCTAGAATTCACATATAGGTATTACAAGGTGCGATTAATAATCTGAAATAAAAAATGGGGGGCACCGACTTTGTTTTTGAGGCTATCGCCAAAACCAAAAAAGGTAGTTGTCCCTTTTTAAACCACGCAAGTCTATGGGAAAAGTCAAAATTTGACGTTTAGATCGCCTACAAAATAAAAAGTTCTCGATAAAATTTTGTAATTTCAATATGTTGAGGGGTCACGATGCGTTCTGTTTCAAAAAATTTTGAAATAAAAAATGAGGGTCACCGACTTACTTTTTTTCCATTACCAAAACCACTGAAATTGACACTTTTTCAAATTGGGCGTCTAGTTGGGCGGCAAGAAAAAATCCGCGCCAACATTCGGCATGCCAGCAAAGCAGGAACGCAGGCGTAGAGATGCGCGTTTTAATAAACGCAAACAAACGCACAGTTATTCGCGGTATCTGCGCATAATACCTTCGCAGCTCACAACTAAAATTCTTCCATTTGTCCATGGCTCCAAACAGAATGCTAAAGATGTAAAGCAGCTGCGGCGTAAACAAACACACCGTTCAAACCCCTTAACCCAAGAAACATATTCGCCCACCTCGAAAGTGAATTTAAGAAGAAAAAAGAATCAAAATTGATTTCATATTACAGATTCACTGGTATCAGAAGGTGGTGAAAATTACAGTGTAGGACAGCGTCAGCTATTCTGTCTTGCAAGAGCTTTCTTGAGGAACTCCCGCATTCTAATCATGGATGAAGCTACAGCATCTATAGATACACAGACGGTATGGTTCCATTTACTAAGTAAACTCTTTTCTAGCACCCTTAACACGTTTTTTTTAGCAGTTTATAAGAGCATCATAGCGATAGAACTGTGAAAAAAATTTAAAACACCAAAATGCAACATCAGAATCCAACAAAATTTTTAGCTCTGCATTCATCTACATTTACAAGGAAAGGACGCTGAAAAACATACAATGTAGCTTGCCCCATGGACACTGTCGAATTTCATGGATCATTTTCCAGACGGACCAGAAATTACCGCACAGTGGTCTATTATGGACCATGGGAAACAACCATTGCTATAACATAACACCAATAATCTTGCATGCAAATTTTTGTTCGTATCTCTAAGAAATTCGCATTTTGTATTTTCGCGGTCTGTAACGACAGAAATTACACAGCACAGTGGCCTATTATGGACTTGGGAAACAAACAATTGCTCATCACACCAATTGGCAAGAATCGGGATCGATTTTGTTATAACTCTTCTCAAAGGATATCAGTGAACAATGAATAAAACAGAAGGTGCTGGAATCATGAAATCCACCTTTCAGCTCTAGCCCTCTTCTGCTCTACCAACATGATTAATTGTTGCTGATTAGATAAAATGTCACACAGGTTCAGTTGTGACGAAGCACCATGCAGAATAGCACTCATGAGGTTTATTTTGATCTGTAGCTAACCTTTTAGTGTTTAGGTCTTTTGATGTAGAGAGAGCTAGAGGAAAAATATTTATCTCAAACAGATGTGGAACACAATCACAAAAGTTTATGGTTTTGAGTATTATAAGAGATCCTACTGTTTGTAGCATGTAGTTGTGCAAAATGTAATTTGTCTTGTTCCTTTATAACTACAGGAGAAAGTGTTGCAGGAGGTGGTGACATCAGCATTTGCAGACAGAACAGTTATAACCATTGCAGTAAGTGTTATAAAGGGTTGGAAACATTGAGATTTTGAAAAAAACATTTTGCAGGTAGTCTGAGCAAGATCTTATTGCTCCAAGTCCCATTTTAGTATGCAAAATTCTGTCATGACATCTTTTGAGCAAGGTCAGTTGCACACCAAACTTAGGTCTTAAATACATCATAAGATCCTTCATATATTAATATGTTAATAATGTCAAATGTTACAGGGTCAAAGGGCTTTTAAGGTCAAGGTGTAAAATGGTATCATTGTTTTTGTAAAGTACACATTTTTTGACCTGTTCAAATCGTTTTAGTGCAGAAGTCCAATTGCAATCAAACTTGGGTCATAGATACAACATTGGAACTCTGTTAATGAGGTCATAGGTCACATGTCAAGGTTTAAGGTCACCTGAGATCAGGTTGTGAAATAGGCTGACAATGTCAAATTTCTCATTTACAACCGAATTTCAGGATGTCTACTAATCTGCTTATATTATGGATGACCTATTATTTCTTTAAAGATAACTATAATAATCAAGTTATGTTCTAACTAAAGTTTCATTTCTGCAATAAAATTCTTAGTCAACAAGTCAACAAATGGTCAATAACAAAATGTATTCTGTATAGAATACATTGCTTTAAATTTACAAAATAAACAGTATCATTAAGTTTGTATGTAATTTTCAGGGTTAATATGATCTTTTCAGTACAAAAAGACACTTCAAAATCTATTTATTCATGTATTTCACATTTTTCTTTAATCTACAGCACCGGGTCTCCACAATTTTGAAATGCGACACCATTCTGGTTTTGAGTGATGGCGTCATCATAGAGTACGACTCCCCAGAAAATCTACTGAAGAGAGACAGCGTTTTTTCTTCTCTTGTTCAGGCCAATAAATAATGGTCTTGTGTGTGGAAATGTGCTTATAGACATGCAGATTATACACTACAGTGCATAGTTGAGTTAATAAACATGGCTTTTAAGTTACCAAGAAAGGGCAATGTAGTCCCTGCCCCTTGCCTTGATTTAATGTAGAAACTAGAATTTTGCCAGCCCCTTAGGTGTGTTGCATTTTTGACAATAGCGCATAACTATTCTTGGGTTTCATGTGTGCTACACTGGCAAACTGCGTTAAGTGAACACCTACATGGCAAAGATCCTGTGTATTGGGGGAAACAGAGAAACTGGCAAAACTTGGTGGATCCAGAGATAGTGTGGTGTGTGCTTGCAGTTGGAGGTTGGAAACATCAAAAGAATGTTCCAGATCAGCATGCCTGGCACTGCTTACACAAGCGTCACAAAGCTTAAATTGTAATTGTTTAATAATAAGCCAAAAAAAGAGGATTTTTTGATAATGAACCAAGAAGCTTTTGTGATGAATGTCATTTAATGTACTAGTAGTAATGAACTTTGTCATTGCTATCATTGGTTCAAGTTCGAACCGTAAAATCTTCATACATGCTGTACTCTGAAAAGTTTTTACGCGACCGCAGTGCATTTTTTTTTCCGTGAACCTAATTGTGTCGTATTAAAAACTGCCATAATGTTTATACATTTCCATGTAAGCTGCATCAATGTTGAATGGTAATTATTTCTTCATAGCCTCATTCGAGAAGTTTCCTCATTTTAAAAATAATAAAAGATTATCCAAAGAGCCCAAACACATGAACTAACTCACAACGCCACAATTTTGAATAGCCACATGTATTGGCCGGCCAAGACCAATATCTGACTTTTGACGGCGTTGTTTGTTATAAAGGTCCAACCTAGTGGATTCCTACCACCATGGATGTACATTAATGTATGGGGTGTTGGCCTTTCACATTTTTTATTTCAGGTAAAAATGGCAAAAGGTCAAAATTGTCCAAAATAGGTAAATCAGTTTGAATGCATTCCTTCTTCTTCAAATAATCTATCATAACATGTCCATATACCTTCAAAGGAGTCATATTTAAATGAATATAATGAAGCCTTGCAATTTATAAATTTTGGGGTCAAAGTTGCCAAAAAAGTAAAAATTGCCCAAAATAGTGTAAATCATCGAGATGCAGTCCTTTCTTAAATAACTATCAGAACATGTCATTTACCTTCAAAAGAGTCATAATTAAGTGAATAGAATGGAAGCATTCCATATAATTTTGGGGTCAAAATTGGCCAAAAAAGGTCAAATTGGTCCAAAATAGGTAAATCCGGTCGAACCTACATTCCTTAAAATAATTGATCAGAACATGTTCATCACCTTCAAAAGAAATTCATGTTTAAGTGATAATATGGAAGCCATTCACATGTTTAAATTTTGAGTCAAAATGGCTAAAAATGTCAAAATTGTCCCACCCCCACCAAAAAAGGTAAATCAGTCAAAATTATGTTATTTCTTAATAATCCCAATTAGAACATGGCCATTCTCTTTCAAATGAGTCATTATTTAAGAGGATTCTAAAATGGAAAAGCCTTTCCGACATTGTAGATTTTGGGGTAAAATTGGCCAAAAAAGGTCATCCAAAAATGGATACTCAGTCCCACTGCCTCCGTTTCACAAAAATGTTCAAGGAAACTTTTGCTGTTACATCTCAAGGAAACGTAAATATGGAGCTTTGGTGCGTGTCAAATTCTAGTTTTTCATATTTTTGGATCAAAAAAATGACAAAATAAGGTAAAAAAAAAAAAATGTCCCAAAATGGTTAAATCACATATCCAAAGTGGTCATAATAAGTGGATAGAAGCTGTTGGTGCTTTTAAATGGGGGTGAACTGGCCAAATCCATGTAATGCTCCCTTTTACAAAGTAAGGGTCTTTATTTAAGGTTACACACCACAAAATTCACTTATACACAGTCTTCTATGGGAAAAAATGGCAACTTTGAGCATGTTGTCTTTCACATGTGAAACTCTCACAGAGGAAATATCAATAACAACCAAAGTACAAGCTAAATCACCAATAACCAAATTTTGAACATGTGATGACCAGAAATTTTTTTGTTACGCATCACCAAATCGCTCGACGTCAGACCAGCACCAAATTCTCGATAGGTCCCAAATCATAAGAGTTTGCAATCGATGTGAAATTGATGGCGCGGAGAAATTTGCCTCATTCACTGTCTCAATAACGCCACCTTATTTTAAAAAACATACCAGTTCTTACCATGTCAATCATGAATTCCATCCTTTCTTAATAGAAACTAGTGCATTTTCGACATTTTAAAGCACCTTGTCGAGATTCCCCCCCCAATGCAGAAAGTAGGCCACCCAAATTGTTTGATCCTTAAACGGCAGACAGTTTAGTGTGTAAGAACCTATAAGTGGTTTGGCCTTTAAATCAGGTGAAAGAGTGCTAGCCATTAATTTTACAAATATTCGATAAAAGTGGAAAAATAGGACAAAATTCTCCAAAACTGATCAAAATCCATTTAAAATGGGGTAAAATATACAAACATACACTTTGTCCTAACCTCTCATTTTTTTTCACAGTCTTCTTTTTGCACATTCGGTCAAGATAATTAATGCGTTTACTTCCCATGGGATATAATTAGTACACAGGGTAAATAGACATCTAGCCAGTCATAGATTTCGGAGTCCAAATGGAACAAAGAAAGGTTAAATTTTCCCCAAAATCAACTAAAATTAATTAGTCCATCCTCTGATGAACACATAATTATACTAATCCAGTTAATTAGTTTAATACCTTGAATTTTTGATATGAAATTGATATTTGTCCCATGGTTCTAAATTGGAATTGTTAAGTAATTCATTCCACGAGCAATGTCTCTAGGCTACATCATTTTGGCTTTTTGTCCGTTTAGTATTATGTGATCTATCAAGGGCCTAGCGTAGGAGGGCTGCTCTTGTTTTTAATTTTGGATCTGAGTTTGATCAATATATAACACGCTAAATTATCCATAAGCCTTGCCCTTTCTGGGTAGATTCACAGGCCTTAGAGGTGGATTTAAGCAATTAACTTGTAAATAAGGCCTAACACACGCGAACTCTTAATTATTTTGCTCACCCATGTCGAGAACTGAAATTTTTGGCCCATTTCAAAATAAAAACCAAAATGAATATGCTTAAAATTGGGACATTGACTGTTTCCCATTTTTGGGTTATTGCTTTACAAAATGATCATTCTGACCCGTTGATTAAAACGTTGTTACAAATTAAAATAAACACTCAACCGTGATTAGCATATTATTGATGCAGTATTAAAAGACAAATTGGAGAATTTTCTCATTGTAATTATGCTTAAAGCCAAAAAAAATCGTTCTTTAGTAATTTTTATCATTGTGGTTCGTAGCATATGAGTAACCATAAAGAGGGCATTAATTTATAACATTATACCAACTTTTGATTTATTTTACTTTCTTTGTCCCCCTCCAGACACAGTGCATTAAAAATGGCCAACTCATTGTCAATTTAAATGTACTCTGGTGCAGCGAATTAATGGCTGATTAACAATTTGGGGGGGGACAAATAGAGCAATAGAGCTAATTTACCCATTTGGTGGTAAACTTCGAAGCTGAGGATTGGAATAGCCAATACTCTAATTTACTGAAAACTTTTCCTAAGGGATGTATATTGAATGGATCACATATAATCTTAGACAAATGCTGCATACATACATTCATTTATCAATCATAGTTTAAATTTGATGTTTCTGACCATATTAACTATAAACGTGAGACCCCTCCCTCGCCCCACTTGAGTTCATTTTGATCCTTAGCTTTAATGTGACTAAACAAGGGTAATTCGATACATAGCACTGTAATCCACCCCCTAATATATTTCCCTTGAAACACAATTATGTTCTTATTAAGTATTCGAGAAAAGGCCCACTATGCCGCTTTACCATTTTGGAAATGGCTATCACTTTATATTTGCTAATCATTGTCCCTTGGAAGTAATGAATTTAATGTCCCCTTGAGGTATTTAGTCGTTCTGACTAATTTATTAATTTTTGGACAAATTTGTTTTTGGCCATTTTGACCCTACAAAGTGTCAATTGAAATAGCAGCCACTCTATTCATTCTAGTTTTAGTTCTTTTGGAAGTGAAATCTACATTTCCCATTTAGATTGTTGAGAAAGGAAGGATTATGACTCTTTATTATGATTTTGGACACGTTTGATGTTTTTTTGGCGATTTGGCCCCTAGAATTGTAAATTGGGAAGGCTAAGCACTCAATCCGTCATTTGTGTTCCTTTGGGATGTAACAGCCCAACAATGTTCTGAATGAAAATTTGAGAAAAGAAAGGCAATAGATATGATTTACACTGATTTTGACCTTTTTTTGGGCAACTTTTTTTTTTTTTTTTTATTTTTCACCCCCAAATTAAAAAGTTCTACCGTAGAAATACTTTTCATACATGCATGTCCTCTGAAGTATTTCAGTGTTGTTCATCACCAATAATGTATTCACAAATAACACAACATACAACCAATTATAATAAAGAATGTTAATGTGCTAAGCTAGCCCACATATAGACAACCCAACAGCCTATTGAAAGAGGTGGGTCCCCTTTTTTTCCAAAAAAAAATTGCAGAGCTCACCCCATAAGGTTTGATATCATAGATAACCTTTGATATAACGTACATCAGCATATTTAGTTTGGCCATACTTATGTATCCTTTGAAAATCACCAAAACTATATTTCATTTGTTTACCTGCATCGCATCCTCTTAAAGGTGGTGACACATCAATACCTTACCCCCACACCACTTTTGGTATTGGAAGAAAATTCATATTTTCTCATAAACCCCATGAAATTTTATGTTATTGGTAAACATTTTTGACACAAATATGCCCACTGTCCTATGGGGCGTAGTTAGACACTTTTTTTTGCTTCGTCAATCTTCCAAGATCAAGCTAAAGTAAGGCCCTTTTCAAGCTACAGTGGAAATGCGTTCTATATGGCTGGTGAGACATGGACTGTGACAATTAAAGTTCGGCAAGATTGGTAAATACATAAACACGGATCCTGATCCGAGCACTGATCTGCGATTCAAGTAAATTGGAGAAATTAGCATCAAAAAAGGATACGCCTGTTCTCAAAATTTGTAAGGTTTGTATATAATTTGAACTATAACTTCATGGACTTTAACTTACAAATAAATTACCATTTCCGAAGAAAGAGCCGATCCTTGAAACGTTTGCATCGAATCCCGTGTCCGGCGGTTGTTATGTATTCTCAAACAGACATAGCGCCTCATTTCAGTTATTATTTTTTGGCCAACGGGATGTCCGATGATCCGAGTCAGATGTGATGTACCTGCTGTTTTAATGCGTTGCATTTATTTCTTTGCATAGGCCGCATCAGAGTCAACTTCGAACCTATTGGCAAGAAGTACGCGCAATGCTTGAATGCACTGGCCCTTTAGTCCGCAAGAGCATGTCAAAGGATTCATTTTGACATTGAACCATTATTGCTTTGACCCTTGTACCGTGTATACACCGCGCTTTGAACTGAAACTGTTCCATCAGATTTCACAATTGAAGTGCCCTTTTGTATTTGGTGTTTTGAGTCACAGGTTTATCATCCTCGATGTTAAGGAATTCCTTCATCCCGATGATTTTTACTATGTCGCCGGATTACAATAGACTGAAAATGGAAGAACCATATCTTCACATTTGATGTGGAATTGTGAATGGTATTTTTCACGAAGCTCAAAGTTACCCAAACCTGATTTGCCCCGTATGGTTTCGCAGAGGTAATAGTCCTGGAGCATACGGAGTGATACCATGATACTCATTCATGTACCTCTTTTCCACGCAGCAGTCTTTAATCAAAAAAGTTGAATCCCTCGGACAGGTTGGTGGTGATGGGCCGTGACAGGATCCAATGGCATCCATCTTTGATTGACCTACGCCCACCAAAACGCACCAAAACGTCTAATTTTGGTCGTAATTATTATAAAATAATCACAAAACCAGCAACCCTTTTCGGGATATGTGGGTCAAATTGGGTGTTGAATTCATCAACGGGTGCTCCTTAACAGTACAAGTACTTCCTCGCTGTAGAATTGCTGGTCTTTGCTGAGCCACCTGCATTGGCTACACATCTTTAAACTGACTTTGCAAGAGCCGCCAGCATCCTACAACGTGGAGTTTTGTGGCATCCAATAAAGGCCTTGTTGATGGCAATTCGTCATTCTACACCTTGGGACATTTGTAATGTTTGGAAAAGTTTGGAAACTGGTCAAAAATATTTTGTGAACCGACGTTCATTTTTTCTTGTGTAAAAGAAACAGAACGGGTAACGCCGGCATTGACTTGAAGGTTTCATTTCGGATTAAAAGCACACTTAGGTAAAAATCTCCTAAAGTGAAGGTTGTATCGTAACTGAAATAAAAATCCAGGGTCATGAATGGACATAATTCATTTGCGCCATCTATCTTTTCTGATCGTCCCCGTCTACTTTATATCCATAAAGTTCTCCGTGCTGTGGCCTGAAAGCACACACCTGATACCGTCATGCTTTCTAAGATGTTACATAGCATCAAGGGAGTGGTAGGGAGATGTTATTATCCGTAAAAACCGGTTTGTTTGTTGGTTTTCTAACCCACACTCCCTGTTCCTCCATACGACGATGTTCTAGATGTTGCTATATGGATTTGTGTTTGGTTTAGGTGATCCGAACCATGATCCGAAAAAAAAACACCCCATGGATCCGGTGATCCTGATGGCGCTATTTAATTTTTACGAAGTGTATTGGTTACATGAGCGCGTGATCAATTTTGTGTCGCGTTCATGTCCTTTTCAAGCGCGATCAGACGCATTCTCATGGATCAACAAAAGACGTGTTGTCAGCTACTTCTACGACATAATAGTCGGATCCAGTCCAAGGGGAAGAAGGGTATACGAGTATAAAAGAAACATAATAGTCCGAGTCCGTATACGATAGTAATACATACACAGAATGGTATGTCCGCTTAGGCGTATCGTATTTCAACATGTTAGACTGGCTTGACCGTATGTGATTCAAATACTAGTCCGAATCCTTGTCCGAGTCCGTGTCGCGAGTCCGAATCCGTATCCGCATCCGAGTCCGCAATCCGTAATCCGGCCGATCCGTGTTTTAGTAGGGACCCCGCACGATACTGGATTGCTGTTACACAGGCTACTAAGATCGCCCTTAATGTAAGCTGGAAGAACAATATAAAAACAAAGAGGCTATATGAGACCTTCCCAAATAGGACAAATTAATGAAAAGGCGCTCCCGTTTTCTGGTCCCTTGTTAGAAGGCCATGCGCAAGTGGTTTCTGATCTACTTCTATGAACCTACCAGCACAAAAAAGTGCCGGAAGACCAACCATGACCTATGTAGATCTACTTTGCAAAGACACTGGGTTATCACGTGAATTAAGACCTGCATGGAGGATCGGCGTGTCTGGCGAGCCATCTTTGGATGTTCGACTGATGTCGTGGAGTTTGCTTCTACTACTCGAGCGGCTGTACCATTTGACTCCAATGTTGTAATTTGATGTTTGACGTTTTGGTGATGTGCTTTCATTTAAGTGAGAATCATATGAAAATTGGACCATCACGTGTCACCCACCTTAAGCTACAATATTCATGGATGGTGCCTACATACGATAATATTAATCAAAATGAAAATCTGATTTCAGGGAAACTTTGGATTTGCATTTTAGTGTCTGTTTTTTTTTTAACTCAATTTTGTTTTAAGAGTAGTGGAATCTATATGTAGGGAGGGGCACACATTCTATATCTTAGGCAATGGTTCAAAAGATATACAAATCTTTGTTTAGGTAAACCCCGGGGTGACAATGCCTGGATCACAAAGGCCCCTGAGGACCAATTTGCAACAACTGTTCCAGGTGATCACAAAATATCAGGGGCTGCATCCAGGATTTGAAAACTCAAATGAACCCAAGGGGTGGGGTGGGGCTGCAAAAGGCTATCTTGTCCAAAATGGGCTGATTCGTGTGCAAGATTTTTGCGGAATTACCGGGAGCGCGCGTCCCCATCCCGCCCCTCCTAGATCCGCGACTGAACTATGGACAAGATTAGTGATTTGTCCTTGTTAATTGCTGCTGCCCCTCCACCAAAAGGAGCAGGTTCATGCGCGGATCCAGGGAGGGCGCGCGCCCCGGTAATGTCGGCAAATTCTTGGCAACATCAGCCCATTTTGAGCTATTTGGACCGTTACAACAACACCAGCCTTTCAATCAGCCTTCATTTCAGCCCCCCCCGGTAATTTGGACATTTTCAAATCCTGATCGCCATTGTTGTTACCTTTGAAAATAGATGAGTCCCCTGGTCATAGTATATAGTACCAGTGGATTTTTTTAATGGAGATGTTTTTATTGAAGAATGCCTGATATTATTTTTCTTCAACGTGGGTTCCTGTCTATTACTGCAAACATTTTTGATAGTTTTTTACATAGAATAACAGCTACCTGAGCCTATGGTAAATTAGTTTCAAAACAGTTTAAAATACCTCCTACACGCCTACCTTCCTTCCCTATTATTCCTTCATATCATTACCATTTGACTGGAAAATGTATGTGTGTGATGATGAAAAAGAACAGTAAAGGAACTTAACTGTAATTGCTGAATGTTATGCATCAGTGTTGTGCATTAAAGCCAGCGGAGTGTTAACCTTAAACAATTGTTTCCGTTATTATATTGAAAACGTCTGATTTGTGCTGATATTAAAAATCACAATTTATAATTGCTATTCTGATTTGCATCAAGAATTGCATTTGTTGACAACCCAATTCTTGAAACGGTTTTAACCAAAGAGGTTCTATATAGATAGAGAGGTAAAGCGTTACGTCATCTTTAGAAATTCATCGTCTCGCACAAGGGGGTGAAGCCCATTCAAAACCAGTCGTCCGTGCTGGGCGCTGACATTTTGAATATTGCACGGAATAAGTATTAGTTTGGGTGCTTGTATACACACATGTCAATTATGTCGGTTTATTTAAATCAAGACGACAAAAAAAAAAAAAAAAAAAAAAAAAAAAAAAAAAAAAAAAAAAAAAAAAAAAAAAAAAAAAAATAATTATTCCGTGCAATATTCAAAATGTCAGCGCCCAGCACGGACGACTGGTTTTGAAAGGGCTTCACCCCCTTGGTTTTAACCCTCATCTACCTGAGCCATTTTTGTAACAACACACCCGAAAGCGGTGGTAACCACCCCTCCATTTTTTTATTGAACATCCGATTCCTATAAATTTGGTACCACGGGATAGCTTAAGAGTTTCTCTTTCCATTGGTATCGAAAAAAGTACAAACATTCCCATTTTGACGTCACTGTGTGTCATAAGTTAAGGAAAGTATAAAAAACTGAATATAGAGTAGAAAAAAAAAAAAAAAAAAAAAAAATGTTGGTTTTAACCTAAATCAATAGCTCTATACATATGCATCATTTTAAATCTTTCTATACCTTATTTGGTCAACAAATAGTGGAATTATGGCATTTAAGCTCTTGAAAGTAATATTTCATATTTGGGTAAAACTATAGAGGGCGCTGTAGGCCAATAGGGGGCGCTACATTTTTGGCACTCGATCAGAAATTGTTCGGGGCCTCAATATGTATAAGCATACCAAGTTTCATGCTTTTAGGAAAAAGTGCACAATACTGCCTATTTTTTGTGCTTAGGGACTGGGCTATAAGGAAAGTATAAAAAACTGAATATAGAGTAGAAAATTTATATTTTGCAATTTTACTGGCTCAAAAAAGCATTTACACGCTCTGCATTAAATTCCAATCATGTAGTGCCAAAAAATGCATATTCCTTTTTATGAGTATTTCTGTATATTTTAGTGTCCTATATAGTCCAGCAGCCCAGGTTTATATGAAAAGCGTCGGAACTGTTAACAACATGGGCTGAAACGGTCTTCCATCCGCATCGTAAAAATGGATTATTGCCTTGTCTGGACCGTGGATTTCCAGAGATGTCCAAGATGGCATCAACGCCATAGCTGATAATATGATTCAGTAAATATTTCTGTTTATAAATATGTTACTGGAACCAATAAATATATTTCTGTCACTTTTAAAGTTGTCACATATTTCCAGTTCCAAAATGGCTGCCAAAACAGATAAATTTCAGAATAAACCCATTTGGATTAAAAGTATTTGCAAAATACCCCAGTGTATGTTGTTGGACACAATGAACAAATTATTTATGGTACTTTTTAACCACTCAAATATCAGTCAATATGGCAGCCAAAATCATTGAAGTCGTTAAAAATTGCATGACACAAATTTAGAAAAATCAGCCGCAAATCCAAATTAATATGTCAGTGTGGCAATTCGGAATGTGATTTGGACTATTACCAACTAATACCAAACAATCATTTTCTAAAAATGAGTAAAATTCCAAATAAAGACGAATATGGTGAAAATGGTATATTAACTTTTGGTTACATTAGTTTCCATATGGATGTTGACTTTTAAAAAAAACTGTCTGTTAAGTGTTAAAGGTGGTTAGTGTCAAAAGAACATTTCTAAATGTTTAGTTGAAATATTAATTTCGATTTGTGGCTAATAATTGTAAATTTGTATCAAATCAGAAGAGAGTGCAAAAGTAAGTCCTTAACAGTAAAACGGAGAAAACAAAACGACGCATGTTAAGTGTGCGTGTCTAGGTTTTAATGAATAATTTACACAATATATAAAGCAAAGGCAACATCCATAAACTTGAAGATGTCTCTTATTGACTATGAAGACATGAATATTCATTATCACAAATATAAAAACACTGAAGAAAATGTATAATTAAAACAACAATTATTCGCTTATTATCATATACTATATTATTTTGCTACCAGAAATGTTACACTAAGGTTTCCGGTTTGTTCTCTGTGTAACATCCATTGTCTCGTCTTTGAAAATACTATGCTGAACTCGTGCATTTGATGAATTTCTGTTAGTGTTAGAACCATTTTGTATCATTGTATCACTAAACACATTAGTTCCTCGATATTAAGATGGATGCCCAACTAAGGATTCGGTGGAGTTTGGGTCACATACATGAAACTTACGTATTTAGGTATTAAGAGGTAAATATTAATAATTCTGCACCATATCCACTCAATGTATGCAGTTTAATTAATATTTACGTTTAAAGAGACACTGGCACATTTGAAAAATAGGGCGCCCTCAAGATTTTTCAAAATCGATATTTTGCATGGTTGTAAAGCTTTTATATACAAAAGCCCTCACCCGAAATGATTAAGACCAAATCAGCTTCCTTATTATGGGTAAACAGAACGATTTTGTAATTTAGCGTCGCCGGCGACGCTTAATTCAGCAGACGACGAATATGGCCTTTAACACAAGAACAGGCATGCCGTATGCATGTTTCCCACGCTGTGCACACTGTTTGACCGGTCTATAAGCTTTGTGGTTTTAATATCAGTGAGTACAAGTCAAAAATATTAATGTAATATACACATTTGTAGATTAAAGTTATGGAAAACTTAAAAGTTGGCCTACAAATTACCTGGATGTCTTTATCCTCATATCAATGTCCCTATCTGTTTTGGGGTATGTTATTTTTATGTGTAAAATATATCTCTTTTCTTCCAAAAAAAAAAAAAAAAAAAATTAAAGGTGGTTAGTGTCAAAAGAACATTTCTAAATGTTTAGTTGAAATATTAATTTCGATTTGTGGCTAATAATTGTAAATTTGTATCAAATCAGAAGAGAGTGCAAAAGTAAGTCCTTAACAGTCAAACGGAGAAAACAAAACAACGCATGTTAAGTGTGCGTGTCTAGGTTTTAATGAACAATTTACACAATATATAAAGCAAAGGCAACATCCATAAACTTGAAGATGTCTCTTATTGACTATGAAGACATGAGTATTCATTATCACAAATATAAAAACACTGAAGAAAATGTATAATTAAAACAACAATTATTCGCTTATTATCATATACTATATTATTTTGCTACCAGAAATGTTACACTAAGGTTTCCGGTTTGTTCTCTGTGTAATATGTGTAAAATATATCTCTTTTCTTCCAATGGCCTAGACTATCATTTGAGAGCAAATTGAAGAAATTTCATATTTTGTGAAAATGTGCCAGTGCCGCTTTAATAAATATAATTTGTGTTACCAAATTTATTCATATTTTTAAAATGTTGAAACTCTTGAGTCCTCAGTTTGGCATTTATCTTAATATTTTGTGACACTTAGTGTTTCCAACATTTTATTGAAGTTTATGCAAAGCGCTTTCAAAGACTAGACAAATGACTTAACTTTGAGGCAAAATATCTGGGAGCAATACAAACAATTAGCAAAATTTTAACCTTTTCACTTATTTGCCACCGTACACCTTAAACTCTTACACTTTCCCTCTTCTTCTTGAGGGTTAAACACTCCTTGACAAAACAAGACTTCTTTGACACCCAGCTCTATTAGTCTCTGCTCAAAATTGATATGTGATACTCTTCCGATCACAAAGATGTACAAGACTATGTTAAGAAATCTTACTCTATTCAAGTCGTATGGCCTGCCTGCTCTGAGGGGGCAAATTTCTTGGGAAATTTTCCCTCTCAGGGGGGTCAAAAGGCTAATTATTCCCGGTCAGAGGGCTAAAAAACGGCTGATTTAGCATGATTTTTGCCATTTTTTCCCGGCCAAAGTCGTCAGGGGGGAACTTTTCACCCCTGCCCCCCACCTGTTACGCCACTGGTATCAACTGAGCTGACCCGCTCGTTGCAATGGTCATGATCAAGCCGCCTTGATCTCAGTGTACAGAGAGCCTGAGGAAAGGATATTCAGCAAGTGTTACGTAATGTTTTGAAATGATACATGTAGCATGATATGGTATTGGTTAAAACAGCCAAATAACATCGAAAATAGTCACCCTTAGCTACCCTTTGATATGGGGTGACTCTACGCACAGATCGTTGTCTTTAATTCAATGCGAACAAATTTCTGGGGGAGGGCAATCACATATGAAGTGGATATGGGTGTAAGGTTCGTGCTTCCAAACCCAGGGGCATTCTGTGACAAAGGACTCCAAAATATAGAGATCTTTGGGTGAGAGACAGCCAAATTACCCCAAAATAGGGGTTTTTTGAGTGACAAATTTGCAAATTTTTCCAAAAAATGAGGTCTTTGGGTGAGATTTGTGAAAAATTTTCTAAAAAATAGGTCTTTGAGTGAAAATTTTCAAAATGTCCCCCAAAATAGGGGTCTTTAGGTGACAATGGTAACATTTCAGAAAATATGGGGTCTTTGGGTGAGATTTTCCAAAAATATGGGGGTTTTGGGTGACAACGATGCTGAAAATGGGAGTCTTTAAATACCTTACATATGCGTCATTTCCAAAAATGGGAGTGCCCCTCCCCCTCCTAGGACAAATTTTGAAATTCATAATTCATTACATTTGTTACAGACAGAATCCCACATTCTTATTCTATTCTTGCAAATCACAATTCGGTGCACCACCACCAATTGCCTGGTAGAGGCGATCTTTCGTGATGCATCATGGGAAAAAAGTACAGAGTTCCGCGTAATACAAATATTCCACAGGAACACGTCACTGATCATTTAGTTTGTCAATATAATGGTTGGTTGCTTGCGAATGCACACTAAAATAGCTATTTACAATAAGTAAACACTTGCGTTCTTCCCGGCTTTCTTTCGATCACCCTCTCTCATTGAGCTGTTTTCAACATGAATAATCACACTACTTTCGTAGAAGTTGGGCGGCGGTCAAAAATTGGAATGGCAAGGGTTAACTGCTGGCGGTGTACCGTATTGCAAAGTTTGAGAATTATTTTAAATGTACGAATATTTCAAACCTTCCTGTGTCTGTGGCGCTGGCGACCGGCATTTTTCCCCCAATTGTTCAAAGAAAAACTTTCAAAACGTTATCAATCTGATACGTTATCAAAATTATATTAAGGGTAGGGGCCTTCATAAAAATGAAACTCCTGAGGTGACTTCAAAACATCTAATACACATTTTAAGTTCTATACTAAATTAACTGAATCTATTTTTCGGGTGCCTATATAATTCACAACTGTTTCTACATTGAAAATTACTGTTTTTAATAGTTCGTAAAGATAACCGATTTCAGATTTTTATCTGAATTCACATTTTTTTTACTCCCGATTTTCTGCAGTTACATTTATTTTCAGCTTGTTTTGGGTCATTTTTACCCAAATTTACGCACTTTTTCAGGTAACACTCACTGACATCTCTGAACATTAGTCAACTTACTCATCATCACTCAACATTAAAAGAAAAGAAATCTGCCGAGGTCATGATGGTCACCAATGGTGCAGAAGGTCAAGCATAATACGCTTATTTAATAATTTTCTCGCTAATGACCTTAATACCTTTGACCTCAAAATCATAACCCGCTCCTCAAGGATTGTGCATTTCTGAATGGTCAAAGAGGCATTTAAACACTTAACAACAATAATCCAAACTGACCCCAAGATGACCTTTGACACTTAATACTTTAACACTTCATATGGCCCACTCTCGGGTCCATTGTTCGTTCTGAGCACCTTTGGTAAAAAATCCATTTATGTGCAAGGTGAAGCAATCCGGGAATTTAAACCTGAAAAGATTCATAGATGAGGTTTGACCTAGAATTCCTGAAACCCCCTTGTGGTTAATAACCAGCCACTTCTGTGCAAGAGTAGTACTTACACACAATGGCCTCAGATGACCTCCAGATGGTCTTTGACGTATTATCACTAGACACCCATATGACCCATCCTCAAGGATCATTCTGAGCTACTTGGATAAATATCCTGCCATTTATGTGAAAGCTTAAGAAGCATGCATATGCATTTTTATCACTAATCTAATAACCTCTGGACGATCTGTTTGCCTGTAATCCCTGAACACCGCAGACGACCTACTCCTCCAGGATCATTCCGAGCAACCTTGATGAATAGATCTTTCTGGGGTTAGAGAAGCATTTTTCAACAATTAACTTAAACGACCTTTGACCTCTTAATCCTTGGAACACCCATATGGCCACTCTGAGTAACTTGGGTAAATACCATTCATTTTAGTACAAGCATTTTAACCGTTTTTAACAATGACCTTAGATGATCTTTGACCTCTTATCCGTAAACATCCATGTGACCTACAGCTAAAGTGTAAATACAAAAAAAAAAAAAAAAAAAATGATGTCAACATGAAAGACCAGATTATTCGTTCATTCATGCTACAGGTGAATCAGGCCACATATTTTCTTTTTCTGCCTCCTCTCCCAACTAATCGACGCTGTCCAAAACTTTTCCTCTGGTGACACGATGGGTTGAATCTACTATAGTCAAGCATAATTTTGACCCGTTGTGGTTAATAACCAGCCACTTCTGTGCAAGAGTAGTACTTTCACACAATGGCCTCAGATGACTCCAGATGGTACTTTGACCTATTATCATAGACACCCATCTGGACCCACCATCAAGGCTATTCTGAGCTACTTGGATAAATATCCCGCTATTGAGTGAAGCTTAAGAGCCTTCTGCATTTATTCACCGTTATCAAATGACATCTGGATGAATCTTTATTGCCTGTAATCCCTGAACACCGCAGACGACCTATCCTTCAGGATATCCGAGCAACCTTGATGAGTCAGATCTTTTCTGGGTTAGAGAAGCATTTTTCAACAATGAACTGATTGACCTTTAATATTGAACAAACCATATGGCCACTCTGAGTAACTTGGGTAAATACCATTCATTTAGGACAAGCATTTAAACCGTTTTGAACAAGGACCTCAAAGGACCCTAGATGATCTTGACCTCTTATCCGTACCATCAAATGTGACCTACACTATTAAAAAGTGTAAATACCATATTTCTGTGAAAGCATAAAAAAATGGAGGTATTAGGCCCTTTGAAGACTCTGAACTCTAATTCCTGAACACCCAATATGACACCAGAAGGATCCATTCTGAGAAAATACCTGAGTTAAAACATCCTATTTTTGAAGAGATCTTTTAAATGTTTTTCACAATGACCTCACAAACGATTCCTAGATGAGAATAACTCCAATTTCCTCAAAACCATAATAAACTAAATTTTGTTCCACCCAAGGATTAATATGCGTCCGTTTCATCAAAAATATCAATACATCTACTAACAAGAGAGGCATTTTAAACTTCTGGTTATAGAGATTCACAGACACATTGGTATAGCACGTGTATGTGCAAGAGCTAAAATAAGAAACCGATGCTTGAGAATAAATATCGGTGTCAGGCGTGCAATTCTAGGGTATTTATTATTAAAGTATAGCAAGTAAAAAAAATCCTAACCTTGGGATTTGCAAGAAACCACTTTTAAACACATTTACGAGGTTAAGGTAGCAGTTGTACAAAGGCTTACTGTATTTTGCGAAACGAAACGAAACAGAACTCCCATTGGTCATACGCTTTATTCCGTTATGCACGGTGTGCATGCATGACTGAATAAAGCGTGTAATCCAATGGGAGTTCTGTTTCGTTTCGTTTCGCAAAATACAGTAAGCCTTGTACAAATATAAAACTTGCCTAGAGGATGAACGAGTGTGTTGATTTTTAAAAATGTTATGAAAAGGAGCCGCGCATCTAGGGATATAGTCGCTTTGCAATGCATAGTAAAATACATTTTAATGGAATTTGATTCTCAAGCTCTTTTCAAAATAATGTTATTTTTTTATAACCGCCGTTATAAGGTTGTTCGCATATTCCAAACAATTTTATATTGTGGTATTTCCATTAATCGAGACTCTTAACACTTGAAAGGTGTTTTGCGTGTATTTTAATAAAAGATATTGAATAAATATTGTGGTAGCTAGTTTGTTGACCAAAATGATGCCTGGAACACAAAGTGTTTTTCGCGGGAGATCGTCAACAGCTCTTGTAAACGAGACCACAAACTCTCTTTATCTTCCAACTTCCAATTACTGGAAAATAACACTTTTTAGTGTTTTATTTGTTCTTATAATTATATATGAGAAAGTCCTTTCCAAGACTGATAGTCTTGATTCCATCGACTCGCAACAATTAACCTACTCATATAGCATCAAAACAGGACTTGCAGAGCTCAAAGGGGAGTTAATCGCTATCTTGGCGACCAATCCGTCAGCCGTTACTAATTAGGCAATGCGGGGTTAATGCCTTGATTAGCCTTTGAAATAAAGAACTCTATAGTGGGAACTCTAAAAACTGCCGGGGGGCCTCACTAATTCAAAATGATAAGATATCTTGGGACGAGGGACACTAAATAGAAGTTATTAAAAATAATAACCGATTTCTTTTATTACAAATCATGGCCTGTAGGCAAATTGCTAGAGGACATTAAAACTTAAAAGTCTGACTCAGAGATTTTTCTCATATTATTTTTTGTTCATAAGGAAAAATAGCCACAGGACACTAAAGATTAGTACTAAAAATGCACAATGCGAAATTTGAGATTGAATCGGATTTTTCGTTTTTGATGCAGTAAGCATTTATTTTTTTTATTTGTTTAACAGTGGCATAGGATATGTGTATAACAAAAATGCCGGATCCGGAATTTTATAACAAAGTTGTGTTTGATAATGAAGGAATTCGATTTAAGCTTAGCCAATTTCAAACAGTGATTAGTATATGACAGCATTAGACATGCAAAAAACACGATTTTTTGGGAAAATTGAGGCGCGCCCTCCTCAGGAAATCTCTGAGTCGGGGGCCTTTAATATTACTAGACAGAAACCAATGCAATTTCTCTTTCGGCACTTGGAGCAGCTTAAACAGCGCCATGTTGCAACATTCAAACACACTGGAATGGAAATTGCAAGTTTCGGGGTTCCGTCTTTTGCCCAATGTCAAATGAAGTGGGTAACCAGGGGGCAGGGGGCGCAAGGCCCCCCTGTCTCAGAAGCGAGCACCTTTGACACACCTTTGACACCTAATTTGGAGTATGGATGCGATAACCACATTCATGTGTAAATTTGATGAAATTCATTGAGGGCAAATAGGCGTTTTCATAAAAATCTAGTTTTACACCTCTTCTATGGGATAAGGCATATGGAGGGCGCTATAACACACAAATTATGACCTTTGTAGGCCATATGGCAAGATTCCCGCAATGGATGTTCTCATTTGTGCGGAACGGTCTGGGAGGCTGAGGTAACAGGTCTTGCATGTCCCCACTTTATATCAGTTGTCAAAATTGTGTCGTCATGCTTTAAAAATTGACTTTAAATATAAAAGAGACAATTTGCATGGGGTTCAAACAGATGTGAATGATTGTCATCAATGACGGTGGCGGTGAGAACTCAAGTTAAAAGTACCAAGAACTTAGAAGAAACTCAGGGGGAATGATGTGTCAAACAAAGTGCGTAAAACAATAATGTGTTGTGGTGCTGGTTTGTGCCGATGATGTGCTAGCTGGGTTGCGTACGTATCTCCTGATGAATGAAGAAGCCTGAAGAGACCGGAAGACGCCACCACCGATGGGGCTGGCACACTACTGATGCAGATGGAAGTTATTCCACCCTACAGAACTGTTCTGGAATAGTCCACACGTACGCTTTGTGTTGCTGTATTTTTAACTTTATGCTAGCTGGCACACGATGAAGCGGCTTATTGAAGATAATCGGTGTCGACCGAGGCGGCAAGGGTATTGATATCTTCTGGCAGGATGTTGTGATCTGCATGGCTGGAGATGGTGCTATCATCAATAACAAGACGGATGTGTGACTGATTGCATGTATTTTACAATAGGAAGATCAGTGGTCCAAGAACGACCCTTGGGGAAGGCTGTTAGCTGCTTTTTTGCCCCACCTGGAATGGATTCCATTAACTGACAGATTGTGTTACTGTCCCTAAGGATTTATTTTATCACTCAGGTTTTGATTTCTCCAGCCATTAGTGCGCATCTTTATCAAAATCATGACTTATCAAAGGTGAGTGACCTGTTCGACAACCCACGCCCCCGCCCACCCACTTTCCTCCTCAAAGTGGCCGTGTTTCCGATCGTCTTTGGAGACCCCCCGCCCGATTTTTACCCGGGTCGTATCGGTTTTTGATATCAGGTCGAAAGGCCTTACTTTTCTCATTGTCGTCCTGAAATGTGGCCTCAAAGTCCATTTCATTCTCAAGATTATAAACAAAAAAACCATCGTATTTATGGTTAACCTCAATATTGGGGCATCTACACGGAAGGCAGATCCAGATCCGATGCGCATTACCGAGATCCAGATCACAGATCCAGATCATGGGAGACGCATTTAAGGGGGTTATAGAGGATAATTGAAGAGAATGGCATTCTGCGTACTTCGTGTCGTTTTGCGCTGCCACTTACGCACTCGCAGTCCGAGCGTAGGAGATCTTTCTAGGTTCGCGTGACATGCACATTTCACCGCGGGAATGTTGCGTCTTTTAGTTTGTAGTTTTTGCCTCGTTTCAATCGTATAATACCAATTTTGTTAATCACATCCAGGGGCATCCCGAATCGTTTTCATAGATGTTTGGGGGTGCGGGGGGGTGTCGGGGGTTAAGGGTCCCGCTTGCCGACAAACCGCCCATGTACCGACAATTAAAAAACGAATAAACGACGCAAACATGTTAGATGGGTGTGTCGGGGAGTGGTGTCTTTGTACGTTCCTAAATTGGTGGTTTTTATGGCCAGATTCCCGAAAAAAGGTGATTGAATGAAACAGCAGAAACGGATGTTGCCATTTGCCTTTATACAAGAGTCAATATCTCACACTTTCCGAAACGAGACACACACTTATGCCATGGCATTTAATTTCGAATGTAGTTGTATCAGAATTTTAATTCCCTGGCATTTTCGCTTGGAGCCAGGAAGAGAGGAAAAGGTTTTTCGGAGGGGGATCTTAGCCTTCAAAGTTTTTTTGTTTGTTTTTTTGCTCGTATCACAAGTCATGGTAATGGCTGCCCTAATGCTGAATTACCTTATTTATATTTTCCTTATAGGCCTATTTTAAGCTGATCGTTTGACTAATTTGAACAATGGTTCGACGAGCAATATATCGCTCGCGCTCGCTCGCTCACTCACTCACTCACTCATCACTCATCAATCACTACTCACTCAACTCACCACTCACTCATCACACACGCCAACCCACTCATCCACTCCACACCAGAGTTATTGCTTCCTCTGTCAACAAGAACCAAATCGCTTGCGAACGCGTAATTGGCACAGGGGTTTTGCGCTTATTTCCGTGCGTCAATACGCAAGCTATGCTGCGCTTTTGTTCATGCAAACACGACGCACTTGAAGGAAAAATGCAATTTTAGGTCTATTCGTCGTTTTCTCGAAAACTAAGTCAGTGACACCCAGTTTTTATAAGTGCGCCGAAAAGATCTTATAAAGGTCTTAATAAGTAGAAAAAATCAAAAATCGTTCGATTTGTTTATATTTTGCCTGGCAAACGGCAACATTTTCCGATTTCCCATAGAGCTCTGTAAAAATTTTTGAACATAATACACTTTTTCGAACAGCCCATAGCTCAAAAAACGAAGTCGGTGACCCCCCATTTTTTATTCAGATTTGTTCACCTACATCAATTAAAATACCATATATCCGAAAATTAAGAAAAACGATCGATATTTCAATTATCCTCTATAACCCTAAGAACTCTACACGGCACAGTGACTGTGCGAAAGTACAGCGCCCTTTCGAAGCGGAAAGTGTACGTATGCTACGTGTAACCTTGGTGATCGAGGAGGAATTCTTTCCGCGTAACTTAAAGGATTTGCAACGAGAGATTCACATCAGGGTGGCCCTAAAATCAAAGAGTATAACGATTTTGACCTGATGTAAGCTTTCCATCAGAAAATAACCCAATCTGAAAGGATTAAGCTGAGAAGGTTTCTTGGTACAAAAATTTTGAAATTTCTAATTTAGTATAGAGCAAATACGAAATTCAGCCTATGTTTTGTATTGAAATATTAAGCAAATAATCAGAATCACCCTTTCCTCAATTTAAGGACATTTCAGTTGCCAAATACAATGTAAAAAATTATTGAGTGTTCTATTCTATATGAAATTACTATTATGAACACAAATTTGGGTGCCTCGGAAATCTCTCGTTGCACCTTTAAAAGTACTGGCCGATTTAAGGGCAGCGACACTCAAACAAGCGTTGTACACAGTCGGATACAAGTTTTTTGGCCCGTTCCCGTGTAGACGCAAACTGCGATATGAGATCTGGTTCCGATCTGGATCCGATCTGGATCCGATCGGGATCTGCGCTGCCGGTAGATTGCCCAATTAGCACAGTAGTGAATAGCTTTCACATGCGCATTATTGATTCTACCATTCAAAACCGCAAGTTTTTTCCCACGGTACTGATGGTGCGTATGTGCAAGTGCCAGCCTTATATCAATAGAGAAAAACATAATAGACATAAATTCGGAACAAGCACTTTAAGATTTTGGTTAATATAGTAGATTCAACCCACGTTGTCCCGGAGGAAAAATTTGGGACAGCGTCGATTAGTTGGGAGGAGAGGAGGCAATAAAAAGAAAATATGTGGCCCATTCACCTTGTTCATGAAGAATAAGATAATCTGGCCTTGCATGTTAATATTATCCAAAACACCGGGCGATCAAAGGTCAGTAACATTCGACTCACTTGATGTTGCATGGAACGATTCTAGAATGTTTTTCATGTTTTCCTAGATATAATGCGCTTAAACGTTGACTTGAATGTTTTCATTAAGTATGGAATTGATTTTTCTCTCCTAAGGACTACATGTTTCAATAGATAGCTTGGAATTTTAATTTCCACCAACGCACATGCCCCTCATTCAATGCCCATACCTTCGGGAAAGTACGAGAGTGACACGATGGGTTGAATCTACTATAGAGAAAGGAAATATTTTTCTTATCACACCGTTGAAGATTAAAGCCACTAATGTTTGCTTTTGATGTCTGAACAAAGCCGTCTGCAATTTTGGTCGAAACCCACCATTAATTTATTAACACACTGTCCTATGTCCGATCAAACAGCATTTTTTTTTTACTATCCATCGGTTTGTCAGACAGGTTTTAGGTGGCAATGCTTCATGGAAAAATCATTATCGCGACCATGTCAGGGTCCCCCACCCATGGGCCAAATCCCAAAATACCGTTTGCGAGGGACGGAATTTGAGTGACATTTTAAATTGTCCAAAACTTGCCTGTCTGGTAGATTGGACCTTTGAGGGGGTGTGAGGAAATTGAACTGCCAATGCCCACTTAATTTGCAGGGGAAATGGCATGGCCACAATGGAAAAATGTTGCTATAGCGATTGCAATATTTTAGCGCGACGGACGGAATCGACAATTCCGTCCCTCGCGTTTTAACTTTGAGTGGCCATAGCAACTTGATTAGGTTAAAGCCATATTTTTTCCTTTATTCATTGAAGTATATTGGTTTGCTTAATCAGCTGATACTTGAAGTTAAAAATTTACAAAGCAGGCGAGAGGATTAGATGGAATGAAAATTGCGAGGGAAGGAAAATTCCGCCCTCGCACCATAAAATGTGTGCCATGGCAACTTGCTTGAGCGTGGCCATCTATTTTATGTTTTTGTGTACGGAGAACTTGGGAGTGGTTGCATTCAATGTAATATACTTCAGGGGTTCGTCATTCTGACTGGAAAGAAAGGGACATTGAAAAAAAAAATGAATGCCGTCCCTCGCAAGGTTGACAAAGTTTGGAATTTGGCCCACCTTTAAGGTAATATACAATCATGATGGAAGATAGAAGTGGGTTGGACTGTATATGTGACGATTTTCGTCTAAAGCCGCGTTGGTTGTCAAAGATTGTTATGTTGAGCAAGGCGTTTGGAAGAGGCTGAGAACAACAGTCCATGTGATTGCACAGGATAGGCTTATGTTAGCGAGATCGGTCTGTAGTTGGTCCAGGATTCCATAGGCTTTTCACAGAGCTGTGACTAAAGCTTACTCCAGTCTTCAGGGGATGATGTCCAAACCGTTAGATTGTGAAAATAGGAACTGTATGGCTGGGGCGATTTCGAGAGCTTACAGAAAAACCTAAGGCCTATTTAGCACGTTCACGCGACCATTTGTAGGGCAACAAATTAAACTTGTTACGTATCTTTCACCAACAGGCAGTTTAATTTTGTCACTTTGACAAACTCGCGCCCAGAATTTCGTAACACGTGATAACTTTGAACCAATGAATCGTAAGGATTAGCTTATTTGCATATTCTCAAGAGCACATTAGCACACAACTTGCTTACTGTCATAGGTAACATTCCATACAGCTATATCGCGCTTGTACACCGGTCACATTCAGAGAGTATTGTTAAACCGAAGTCCACCAATATACTGACAATGAACACTACGATGGGGCATTTCCTTTGTGTTAATCGTTAATTGGAAGCGGGCAATTTTCCCTGGTTTCTTGAGTGGATTATTCAACTTCCGTTAAACCGCCAGGTTTTCCTTGAAAACGTTCTCAAAGAAAATCTGTGAGAATGGCTGAGTCATATCACAGTACTCCACATCTTTCTACGTTTGTCATCGATATCAACATTACACCGTTTGCTCTTCTACTTCTGTAGTGCTAGTTTACATCTAGAATCTCAATTTAAACCAAATGCAAGTGTTATTCTCTACAAGACATAAATTATCAGCCAGTATGTTTTTTATCAATCGTAATGGAAAGCCATGACTGGGTCTGATTTCATGGAAGTTCCTGGTGTACAGATACCGAGAGTCTCCCATAAAAGAGCTCCTAGCTTCCATAGAGACACACTGAATTAAAAGTATGAATCTAGTAGACAAACCCAAAGAAACAATTGAGTGGGCAGTATCAAACGTGTACAGTCAGATGGGCGCTAGGACCATCATTATATATCTAATCAGACGGCGGGTTTGGTATGTTCCAATTAATCGATATAACCATCAACAAGGAAAGTCTACACGGAACAGGACGGAAAGGTCTCGAGGAAGCAGTTCCATGCCGCTGCATCGTTTACCATAACTGAAATGCAAGAACATAAGCAATATTTTGTACAAAAGGATGGGTGAGATTGATAATTCAAGACAAACAAAGACTTCAGGACTTACAAAACAAAAAATACAAGACTTACAAACAAACAAAATAAAATAAAAATATAAACTGAAAGGTAAGGTTAGGAACATCGTATTTAGTTTCAAACGTTTAGGAACATCATATTTAGTTTAAACGCGAATGTTTTCTTTTATGAACACTTTGCCCATGGGATTAGAATTGAGGTCAGACTTGAATTTGATATGGACAGCAAGGGAGGGCAAAACCAAAAGTCCATTTAAAACTAATTTACTTCCGTGAAAGGGCCTGATACCCGATTGTGTAATCATAGAAACTTTAGAAACCATCTATTGGACTGAAAATAGGACGATTGTGTGTGGTGATCGATTGTATTCGTTAGGTTTGTTGTTGCTGATAACAAATATTACCTGAATTTTCACCACAACAAACACATAAACTGTTCTAACTCAAGTTTTTTTTTTACGTTACAGCTGTTGTAATATTGAACACTTGGTTAAAAAAGAAATGAAAAAACCATTTTAAAAACATTTTTTTCAGTTCAAAAATATTTCAAGCCACGTACTTTCAAATTGCCAAGCAGGGTAAAAGTTAAAGATAACGTGTACTGAATAAAATAACACCACCAGAACTCTGACAATTTTGGATTCACCGGCAACCCTAAATAGATCACTTTGGTCCACAGGGCCTATTATTATGAGGCGTTGTTGTTAATAAGAAGTTGTAATTTACGTCGTGATTTGTGGATATTTCTTTCAGAGGAATAATTGACATTAAAATTATGGTTTGATCTTCAGATTTCTCAAATAGTAAGGCCAAATGCCGGATCCGGCAAATTACATCCACTATGAGCCAGGTTATTGCAGTAAGGCAACGTGCAAGTGGTAAACCTGAGATGAGACAAAAACAGTCTTTAAAGTAGGACAGATTTGTGTAAAAATGACGCCATTCTGACTCATGAAATGGTAACTAAAATGACAATTGTAAAGGTAATTTATTAATCCATTTTCCGCTGACTGTAATATGGTTGGATATGAGGCAAACCACTAGAAATGGGAGATATAATGGATTTCACATTGTGGCTGTAGGTACTAACAAGACAAACAACAATAAAATGTTAAAACTACCACAGTTGAGTCTTGCATTTCAACCAAGACATCTATTTCACAGGCAGTGTCTCCCACTGAGAGGAATCGTTGGCAGATTCTCGGAATTTCTTACTTATGGTAACGACCAAAATTGGATTTATACCACGTGGCCTTTGGCTTTGTCAATGAGCTAAGACCGAAAGGACGTTCGGAATACTTCGAGGGTCGCCGAAAGCAGCCCAAAGGTTGATGGCGGCATACGGACTCCAACATAGCAGAAAAAAGGCCACAATGTGCGATCCCAACTGCATGAATATAAAAGATAAAGGTACGTTTGTGGATACGTAGTCCACCATACCTGGCATCGCAGGAGTCTTTTCAACTTTTTATGTGCGTGAAATGTGGATTTCGTTTTGGTCGACGGATTCGTGAAAAAAGGAATTCCACATTCCAAGAGCTTCCACGTACAGGTGCACCATTTGCATATGAGGAATGTTTCGACGCAATACGCGAAAGGACTGTACTTACACTGGAATGTGGAATGTTTGGTCCATGGATTTAACAAAAGAATTTCAGCTGTCGTGTGTAAGTATGCAAATATCGCGTACGGCATCTAAACTTTCATGTTATCTCTAAAACAGTACTGATTGGTGTAGATGTGTGGAATGAGGTATTACCAATATCAAAGCCAACTAGAATTTCGAGGTTCTCGGCTTCGCGCTCGCTATATTCAAAGAATATAAGATGTGGGACGCCCATGAAAAAAACTTACAAGTTTTGACCACACACATCAATACAAACACACACACATACACACTACATACACACGCACAACGGATTGCTAAGTGGTCCTGCCAGCATATGCTGGCAGCCACAACAAAAGCTGATCCCAATGCAAGTGGAGGATGATATAACCAAGCGATAGACCGTATTTCAATATGACGTCCAGGGTTGGCCGGTTTTAAAACCCAGCGCGGTTAAAAACCGCCGGTTTAAACCTGGTTTTTTAAACCGGTTTAAACCGGTTTAAACGGCAAGGTTTATGCCACCTATTTTGGCCAAAAAAAATGGCAAAAACCTCAATTTTGTTTTTCCAAAAAAATGCCTTTTGAAATATTAAAAGATGTAATGTGGTTTTTGCAAATGTATATTAGCTCTGTAGAAGTCAGACAGAATAACAATTACAGAAAACAAAGTTGAAAGTACAGTAAACAAAAACTTCTGCTTTTAATATTACAGACATACATAAAGTTTAGATCTAGTACAATACTTATGTTATTAAATGAATCTCTAGACTGCATATGTATACCATACTTAATTAACCTTAGGGAAAATATGGAAAATGTACTGAAAAATTCAACATGTAGTTAAAATTTTAAATTTGATTGTAGCATAATAAATTTACTATAAGTAATAAATGAATAAATTGAAAAAAAAAAGTAGTAAGAGCAAGTACTCCCAAGAGATTGAAGTGTATGAATGTAATCCATACACAGCTGGTATTTTGAGTTCTGATGCCAGATCTTTGCAAGTTGAAATTGTTACAGTAGACTGTTCTGTTTTATTTTTTTTTTCACAATGTTATCCCTTTTTGGTGTCTTTTGTAATTGAAGAAATAAAGATATGCAAGGGTATGTGATTATCTTAAGTAAAAGGGACTGAATAGTACGGACGTACATTTAAAATGTTTTTGCATGACGACCTCAGGCATCCTCGTTTTGGCCGGTTACCCAGTTTATGCCGGTTTAAACCAGGTTAAACAGGTTTCTGGCAAAAACCAGTTTTGCCGGCATAAAGCCAACCCTGCCATGATGACGTCAGCCACCAGAACAGTTGGTGGACAAGAGAATTACATTCCAGGACATACAATAATTAAAGTTGACTCAGAGATTTCGAAATATTATTTTTTGTGTATTAATGAAAACAGTCAACTAGAACTAAAATGATAGTAAACATAAAATGCATAATTCGAAATTGAGCTGAATGTGATTTTTAGTTTTGATTGCAGTAAACATTTAATTGTAGTTTACGTCCATAGGATTAATGTGCTATAACAAAAATTCCGGGATCCGGAATTGAATTTTTATACCAAAGTTGTGATTTCTATAGAAGGAATGCGATTGAAAGCTTATGCAATTTACACAGTGATTATCATATGGAAGCTTTATGTACATGCACAAAACACGATTTTTTTGGAAATGAGGGCGCCCTCTCAGGAAATCTTGAGTCGGCCTTTAAGCTGTCAATCGGATCCATGTTAGCGATTGCACAGGGATCATGGACAGGGGAATGTATTGTGAAGTACTGGAATGCGTCTATCTTGTGCACAAACATGGCTGGCTATTGTTGAATACGGTCTATATCGAAGTTAACAAACGCTAACCTCAGGGAGCAGAGGAAAAATTTCATCACAGTGCTGAGATGTACCCGGTTATAGTTCTCTACTTTTCTCGTCAAACTACTCACTCAGTTTATTCCCCCCACGACAAAAAAATGTTTTCAATGGGTACATTAGACCGAAACTAAGCTGACAAAAATGCAAGACACGAGTTATTTGAATCAATATAAATTTCACGCTCCAACAAGTATAAACGTAAACACGCATTTTTGATTGGGTTATAAAATTACACGCAAAAACAAACCACAGTTATCGGGGCCATTTCAGTCGTAGCCCTATAACCTCAACATTCAAATGAAATGGAAAGTGCCACTTGCATCGGGATGGCAAGAATTCTTGTTTACGGAAGATTGTTGCTACTTCGGTTTAGATAGCCAGGAAAGCGAATTTATTCATGAAATTCAGGAGTCGGTCATGCGATCAATTTTTTAAGATCACCTGCTTATTTGGCATTACATGACATTACGTGATGACAAAAGGCATTTTCTGGATGACCACGATCCCCATTTACTGATAAAAATCCGTTAATCCACTAAAGACATAAAGCACCAACTTTGGTCATTCACAAATTCCGTACAAAATAATGTGTAGATATTTTAAGGAGAGAGAATGACCCATATTAGTTAGGGTCTGTGCATTTGTCTGGAGAGCCTCTTCAATCCCCAGTGGATTTTATCAGTGCTTAAAATTCTAAAAAGAGGTGTGGTTTTCTAATATCCAAACCGACTGTAACATTAGCTTAAAAATTTGATCGGGCTTTGGTTGTGTTGGGGGGGGGGGGGGAAACCCATGCCTTAATTAGAGATAGATAGAAAAACCATGATATTGAAAATTCGGACATGTGGACATGCACATGTGGAGTCTGCTGAATTCTTCGTCAGGGTATATGGGCTAATTTTTAGCGTTCCGTAACCTGACCCATTGACCACTTTTTTCTGACACACTTATGAATTCGGAAACCCTTAACGAAATAAAGCACAGGTTTATTCGTTAGGTTTCTGAATTCATAAGTGTGTCAGAAAAAAAATTGTGTCAGATGGGTCGGTTACGGAAACTCCCGTTAATTGTTCATAACTTTGTAATTCTTGCTGATTAGCCCAATCTGCATTGAGAGCCACGGGAGTGTCCTCGTGGTAGAGGCGGGAGTCATCGCAGATACAGCGTAGAGTATGGTCTTTGCCTTCCAATAGCAAAAGGACATCACCAACAGAGGTAGAATGAAAACAATCCAATGGTAAGCGACAAAACGTAGGTTATAAAGGAGATGTCGTTAGTTATGAACGCCAATTAATGCCACAGCCTGAAATGGCATGGAGAGGAAAATGTTTTGTTCATCTCACATTTCATTCTATTTTATTTATCATTGTGATTTCAACGAAAATACCATTACCCGTGCTTTGGTCGATTTTAAATTGAATGTGAAGAAGGTGCTGCGAAAATTACAAACAGTAGTCACACAAAGGTTTCAAATGGTATAGAGTGGAACTAAACCGCTATGGGCCAAAGTAAGGCAAAATTTCTTCTTCTTCTTGCGTATGAGGCAGCCAACTAACCCTTCCCGGGACTTGGGTCAGAAGTAGCCAAGATTTTGGAATTACCAATAATATCATGAAAAGCTGAGAGGAGTGACATTGAAATCAGAACTCATTTTGTTTTGGCTAAAAAAAACCAGTCATTTCAAAGGTTGATTTGATTGTACTGTTTCCTCTCCTTAAAAAATAGACGTCAAGCACCCCCTGAGCACTTCCAACTTATTTTTTTAGATTTTTAGAACTTCTTTTATTCGGTTCAAGAATATATGAACCTGGTAGCTAACCCACACCCAAACCAACCCTTTGAGGATCAGAGACTTCCACGGAATCACTTGCTCCCCAATCAAGGACCACGGCAGTCACCAGGATCCATATCGATCATCCTGGATCAATGGACAGATGGTATGACAATGGTCACCTCTGCTTTGAACCTAAAGCAGTTTGTGGACAGCCCATCTAGCAAGCCCAGAGACTGTGACCGTGATTGGAAAACATGGGTCAACCTCAACAGACTCAGAACGGCGTTGGAGTACCCGGTGGGGTCAACGTAATATGACAATGTTGTACGCATGATCGTTTACTTTTTCCGCGAAAAAAGGGTTTTTGTATTTGAAAGTATGTTCGCGATTAAATGTTTGCGATTTTTTTTGCAAAAAAGGGTCCTTTTTGTCAACCATGTACTCGATATTTTTTTAAAAAGAGGGTATATTTTTAGCTATTTTTTGTGAACACGAACATGATGTGAAAATGTGAAATCTTACCAATTTCTCGTAATTTAATCCAGGACATGTATTACATTTTTGTCAGGTTTTTGCCCCCCAAAATATTCGATAACTGCCTGGGACAAAACTCCGATGGAAAGTTTCAGGTCGGACCGGTTTGTTTAAATTTCAAGTCATTGCGTAAACAGGGGAGCTTCCCCAGGTAGAAGGACGTCTGATTCCGTGGTTTGTTATCAAAGCGATATCAATGCAGCGGTCTGTGGAACCATGACAGGCAGGGTACTCATGAATTCATCATGGCGCTGACCCAAAGGCAAGGGCCACGTGTCGTCTCCAGGGCAAGAAATGCCGTGAAATTTTGCGATTGTCCTATAGGAGTATATGTATAAGAAACATCATGATAATAAGGCGCTAAACTGTTGTGCGCAACGCAAGCACGGAATTTCACACAGACTCCTGAAACAGGTTATTGGGAAGAAAGATCATATTTAGAGATGGATGAATTCAGTATTCTTGCCACATCCATGACATCCTTCACTTGCAGTTTATTCTGTTGAGGCTGCCGATCATAGGGTGGTGGCAAATACCTAAATTCTTTCCCTGTTATTTGTTTTTCCTCATATATATTATGCCTTAAAGATGGTATTAAAACAGTTAAAAAGGACAATAGAGTTCATCTTGAAAGAAAAAATGTTTTGTATCGTGTGTCTTGAATTTAAAAAAAAAAAAGGGGTTGATTTTGTAAAAAGTGACTTGAAATGCAAAAAAAAGGGTTGTTTTTTTAAAGGTTAATTTGTACCCGTTTTCATGTAAAAAAGGGCGTCAAAATTGCTTAGAATGTACTTGAAACCACGCGAAACAAAAAGGGGAGGGGTATTTTTTAACTTGGGGACGATATGCGTTACGCCTTGAATAGGAAGTGACACACCGGGGGGGTAGTACAAAGACTTCCTTCACAAGATCGGAGTAGAACCTTCACTAAACTGCGATTGTGGAGAGCCACAAAACCATTAGCCACATCATAGAGACTTGTGAGAGTCTACAAGTCCCAAGAGGGAATTCCCAGGCCTGATCAAACTGGATGATGTATGATGAAACTATCAGCTGGTTTGGGACGGATCTTCCACTGTGATTTGGACCCTTGCACGAACGAACGATCACGAATATATTATGCTAACTTGGCAAAACCTGCCCCCAAAAACCCCAAAATAAATTGAAACCATATGGGCATCTCTACAAACTGATCGTGCCAGTCCAAGATTTGGATCAAGTCTATAGTCAACTTGTGCGCGACCCGAGTACGAGGTAAGCGCGCTTCGCTGTAATTTTTCTTAGTGAGTAAGCGTGAACATTCATCGGGCAGTGCGGACGCAAAACCGTTCGATTTTTAGTATAAATTTCACATTTGGAGTCTTGGAATTATATTTTATAAAATCATGAGTTAATTACATATGCCCCCGGCCCTCGGCCCCCTATCCTGAACCTATGGTCAAACCAACTTGTTTTGCCGATATGTGTGAAATTGAGAAGCCCAGGCAGCAGAGAAAGAATATGATAAAGTTACTGGAGGTCTGGATACGGCAGTGCATGCAGGAACGGCCTAGCAGTATAGGCGTTTAGTGTGTTGTAATTTTTGATCTGTGTAGTGAACTTACGAACTCATTACAGGGCCGGCGGGTAACTTCAATTTTACCCTGGCATTTGTAAGATTTGTAGGTTCGCTACTCATATACATCGATAGAGGAGCCCGGCCTTACACCAAAATCGTCATGGAAAGGGTCCAGGACTACCGAGAAGAAGGTAAAAAAATAATAAAATAAATAATATAAAAATACAGATTATCAATGTAATATGCATCAGCAGCTAATCGATTTTCCCAAGGGTATTGTTCATACTCCCATAGGTCCAGGAAAGTGTAGCGTTGAGCAACTCCTGTTGATGGTTAGTTTGGAAATCTTTGTCACCGGTGAACGAAAGGTAGGGTACTCATTGAGAATTTATCCTCAGTCTGTGATGGAGACCTACATTGGCAGGCTGGCGAATGGCCGAAGCCCCCATCTGTGCATATTGCTATTGAAGCGACCGACTCTGCGAATCCGGTTTAAGGTGACCCATTCCTGGCGCGGAGATTGCTGCCAGGTGGTAGTTTCTGTCTTAGGTGTCCAAGAGTTGATCTGGTCTTGGGTATCTAGCCAGGCAGGATTCCATGTCCTGTAAGATGTTGGAACTGGATAGTTTAGTCACGGGTCGGCAGAAAGGTCGGCGAGAGCGGAGTCTTTGTCTACCGATGGTTGGTGCATTTTGACAGTGTTATGCAGGTGGCTTGTTGTCCAGCAGGCCTTATTCACTAGTTTATGCGTGTGGTGTTCTCTCCGAAGTACCGCAGGTGCAAATTCTGAGCCATTAAAGGGACTTTCGTGATCCATGGCCTCGTCCCCCGCCGAATTACTAAAACAATATGAGATGTTTAAAATCATCTGAACTGTTATGTTGGCCTACACCTGCTAATTTATTTTTTGCATATTATGTCCGTAAGCGGGGATATTTGCAACACTTGACCTAAGGTAACGCTTTTGAGAAAAATCAATCTTTTCATTTAAAAGAACGGAGGCAACAGCATATCATTTATTCACAAACTTTATCAGCTGTCGTGTAGGTTTCAAAAAATCAATATAAACCCAAGATCCAAGTGAAACTCTTAAAAAGGTTACTAAACCGTACCTTGACGTAAGCAACTGTTTTTGTCATAAATAACCATGAGATGAAGTTTAGTTACCTTCTAATACCTAAAAACGTTTAAATTATTTTTTATCCAAGTTCATTTTGGGGCCGTATTGGTTGAATCCATTTCCTGCGGAGGGGATGATATGATAATCAAGAGCTAAGGCGTTCGTTAAAATAACAAGGGCTTGAGCGCTTGATGACTTGGTTAACTAGCTAAGTTACCAAGTCATCAAGCGCGAAAGCCTGTTATTTTCACGAACGCCATCATAGCGAATTAGTATTATATATTATACACTAGAGTATATATTCAATAACATTTAAAGAACAATTTTTTGGTTACAACCTGCTAAAATTGGATTGATAAAGAATAATTTGTCGCAATTTAAATTTCAACATATTTAAAAACACTTGGTCCTTGTCACCATCTATGACGAGCCTTTAACAAACAAATGGGTTATTGATTGCTCTGGCCATAACCTCCAGTACCTAGAGCGTTAAAGCCTACTGGCTAATGGTTGATTGAATCATGCTTTTCTAAATACGAGCAAAGAATGATGAGTGTTTTGGTTTATCCTTGGAGTAGGATTTTGAATGAATAAATCAACACCTATACGGACTAAAGACGATTAACCCTATTCATCCATACACTTCTAGTGCACAGTGTATTGTTGATTATCCATTGTTGTTGTTTCAGTCATTATATCCTACGAATAGTCTCCAGTAGGTATCTGAGCAGAGAGCAACAAATTATAAAACCTTACGCCAAACAAACAGATTTTTTTTTTTAACCTGGGGTTTTTTGCATATTTGTTAAGATTTTGTGCACTCTGTCTTCTTGTGACTTCAGGCAAACCTCTAGAAACACGAGAATGATGAAATACAAGCGTCTGAACAACAATGATCCAATATACAACAGATTTACCAACATGTCCATCAAGCATTGTTACGGTGTTGACAAGTGATCCGAATGTGTGAATGGCGTGCTTGAGTGACTTTTCAATCCCAGTTTCTGCCGGACCGTCTTATAATTTTTTTTTTTCATTCAAATAAAAACTATGGAGTTGATAAAGTTAGTTTTTTTTTTTTTTTTTTTTTTTTTTTTTTTTTAAATTGGAAATTAATCATACTATCACTTGAAAAACCATATTTTTAAAAAGAAATTTAACCAAAAATCTAGTATATATCAACCTGAAAATAGGGTAATCTATCGAAAACGTAGATTTTTCAAAAACTTTGTTTATTAGTCAGTAATGTTTTTTTTCGAAAATGTATCATCCATTCATGATTAAATGATTGAGACTGTTGAAAACCTGT
>JAMKCH010000875.1:0-78620 GCA_023653785.1 Ophioderma brevispina | reverse complement strand
ATGAAAGTGATATTCAGTTTTCACACCATAAAATGTGTTTTTAGTACTTTAGCTTCATCTGTTAAAATAAAGTGTTGTGGTTCTTTGACAAATCTGTGGGTATATTTAGTTATGAATGTGGTAATGCGTAAACCAATACGTATAGTACATCATGTTATATATACATCTAAGCTCTTAAGCAAGCTTTATTTGCATTTTTTTAACTTTGGGGACCCCCCCTTCAGTTATGTTGAAGACGAAACGAAGCGCTTTCCTAAACTCATTGGCTACTCACTGGGAACGAAACTATTGCAATTAAAGTGACAAAGTGTTCCACATACATTGGTCAGGATTGTAAGCATTCTGAAGTCGTTTTATTGCGGTTTTTAATAATTGTCTGTAAGTTGTCAGAAAAATATATAATATACATTTGATCTATTAATGAGTTCTTGCAAATTCTTATTTATGTCAAAAACATATTTGTCAATACCTATTGAAACCCCCATTTACCTTTAACAATACCTTGATTAAGATACCATTTCACGTATAAAAAAGCGCAACAATTCGTCAGTCTACCGTTTTAGAATTACAACAAGATAAAGCCATGACCGAATTGGCACGCATCATCCTACTACTAAACGCCTTTAATTGTGTTAGTCGTGGTACTTTGAGGGACAATTGCCTCATCCAGGCTGCCAATGTAATAGCAAGCATCGCCCTCTTGTCCCCTGTGACTTACACACGCACTTTGTGAGGAATAAATTGCTACAACGGCCTCAATTTATCTGTTTGGGACATGCTAAAATAATGGAGGACGACTTGTTAGGATTGCGGCGTGTTAGTTATGAGGTTTTGCCCGGGTGGAGAAGATGAAGAGATCGTGTTAAGCTACAAAGCAAATTGCAGGAGTGCAATAAAACCGTGCTTTCCATCTTCATACAACATGTGCCCAAAACATTGAGGACATTCCCAATTTCCATTCTAAATTTCATCCAACTTTATAACAAGTACTATACGTAATTTTTAGGGCTTCTCGAAGTTAAAACTTTGGAAATTGGTTTCATTACCACGTTATGTAGTTCTAGTAACATGTAAAGTTTCTTATCGTGGCATTAAAAACAATATGGTATGACCTACTGACTAATCCAAATTAAGTTGGTTTGCCCACATCCGTATCAACTAAAGCGTTTGATCAACGAAAACTTGATAAATAAAGTTAATTGTAAATGTGACGAGAGTATTAACAAACCACTGATTGTCTTGACGACTAATTTCAAAATGTCATAGGTTTCTTAGAACACATAGCAAGAGGGTACAAACAAATAAAGTTTAATGGCTGCCCACAACAGTTTTTAGGTTGTTATTTGAAAAGAAGCTATGCGGTTTGTGTTCCAAGGAATGTCAGAGCTTCAATAGCCATAGTTTAAAACAGATACCGAAAAACAAAACAAAGCTATTATAAAGTCTTTAATTAATTAACTCCTACTACTAATTTATGAAGATCAAGCTTGCCCTACAACTTTAATATTAATTTTATTATTTATTTTCTTCACTTAGTGTTTATTAAAATCATCGACCAATCCATGGGAAATTGTACAGTACAAGCAATAATGATGGTCCCCGTGCTCCATACATACTGTGCAAATATAGGAATTGCACGCAACACGAGGTTATTCGCACAGTACAGTTAGGCCGTCCACTCGGAGATTATTTGATATACGTAGATCTGTAATTAAAGGTAAAGTGTGTGCCATGTACTTATTTTGGCGAGATGAATTGAAAAAACTTTTACAGTGTATGTGCGGGATCTATATGATTAAATCTAGCGAGAAGGGGGGGGGGGCAAAAAGGATATTGATGAAATGCCACCTACATAAACTCATCTTGAAATATATAGGGGCATTATTTTAAATAAAGGAAATACATAACATTTACTTAGGTGGAATGTGATATAAGTAAATTGGATATTCATTTTTCCTTCTATAAATTACTGCAATCTAAGATAACTGTTTCATGCGGCTAATGAAGAACGGCGGAATAAGATCTAGTTATCAATAAGTTGACTGATGCTAGACAAGGCGGAATTCAATAAAGAAAAACTAATGGATGGGAAAACAATATAACTTTAAACGGGATATTAAGGTATGTGATTCTTCGGGAGGATTTATAGAGAGGCCACAAACACCTCCACAATTCAGCACTGCGCCTACTTAAGTGTCGTCATCCAGTTTCAGTTGCCTGAGTATGGCAAATAATGATTGATTCTTAAACTGTCTCATCAGTAATTATTTCATTATATCCCAAAATTGAAAATTGTTACATTAATATGATTAGTCATTATCATCACCATTCGTCCGTGGAACCAATGGAGGAAAGCATTAATCATGTTACACATACTGGGCCACACTTTTCGTCGCTCATAAAATATTGCTACATGTGTAAGACGAATAAATGTTCAAATAGTGCAATCTTGTTCAAACCATGAACACAGCTTCACTGCAAAGTTCCAATGTTGCTCTAAAAGTCAGATTCAAAACAGAGATGTTTCCAATACATCTTCTCATCACGTGATATGTCACGACCTTCTACAGAATTCCTTTTTGTTGTGGTATTACACAAATAGATGAATTTGACAAAGCGCACATGTTTGATTATTTACAAACAATAAAAACCATCAAAAGTATAGTAACTAAGACAATGCTTATAAATTCCACTATACATTTTGAAAGCAGGTGTTCAATACTAGACTGTAGTGTTGAAAGCCACTTGATAAGGTAATAATGTTAGAAAGTATTTGCGCACCAGGCGAGCAGAACGTATCATAGAACAACATTAACAACAAATTCAACAGGCAATGCTTCCAATTTTTTAAGCCAAAAGTGTTAGTCTGCTGGCGTATCCCCATTACAGATATACAGGATGTGGACAACGTTCAAGCGTTGTTGGTATTATGGCGTATCCCCATGCAGATCGCACAGGTAATGCTACCAGTTCAAAGCTAGGTTGGTATGATGACGTAACGCCATACAGATCATACAGGCAATTGCAAACAATTAAGGATAGTGTTGGGATGATGGTATATACCTATTACATATCATACAGGCGTGCCTATGTTCAAAGCTAGTGTTAGTAGATGACGTAACACCATACAGATTAATACAGGCAATGCTACCATTAGGCTAGTGTGATATTATAAAAGACGGCCAGTACCTCAGCATTATAAAGTCAACTACAACCACGCCGTAAATACTCAAAAAGCAGTTATTTCGAGGGAAGCAGGAGATCATTTAAAACCTTCCTTTGAAAAAACTTTAGATCGTAACTAAGGCGCTATTGCGTATGCGTGTCTAGTATTCAGAAAACGGCCGCACTAGTCAGAAAACGGCGATCGATCGCAAAAGTGGATCGATCACCGGCTCAGTGTGAAAAACCTTATTATGATGGCGTATCCCCATGCAGATCTCACAGACAATGCTACCAGTTAAAACTAGTCATTTAGGGATTTAAAGGAAATATGGCGATACGCCCCGATACAAACACTAGCTTTGAACTGGTAGCATTGCCTGTACGATCTTTATGGGGATGCGCCATAACACCAACACTATCTTTGAACTGGTAGCATTGCCTGTAGGATATGTAGGGGATACGTCATCATATTAACATTATCCTTCAACTATTAGCATTGCCTGTATGATCTGTATGGAGATAAGCCATAATACTGGTAGTATTACATGTATAATGTATGGCGATACGCCATCATACCAACACAAAGTTTTTAACTGGTAGCATTGTCTGTGAGATCTGCATGGGGATACGCCATCATAATAAGGCTTTTCACACTGAGCCGGTGATCCATCCACTTTTCTGAATACTAGACACGCATACGCAATAGCGCCTTAGTTACAATCTAAAAGTTTTTCAAAGGACGGTTTTAATGAGCTTCTGCTTTCTCGAAATACTTCTTTTTGAGGTATTTACGGCAGTGGTTGAAGTTGACTTTATAATGCTGAGGTACATGGCCGTCTTTTAAGTGATATGATTTGTCATCTTGATTTGTTTCGGCACAGAAATAGTGGTTTTTACGCTCGTAAAATTGAACGGACTGAGGAAATTCAACATTGCGAAAAGACTCTTACGTAAGTGCATTTAGTGGACGAATGCGTGCTGTTATTTGAGGAAGCACAACATCGATATGTGTATCAGAGATAGCGAAGTATTATAATGAATTTGGTGGCTGGCTTGAAGTCTACAGACGGCGATCGATCGCAAGAGTGGATCGATCACCTGCGCAGTATGAAAAGCCTTATTAACACTAGCTTTGAACTGGTAGTATTGCTTGAATGAATGAAGGAATACCTAATCATCGCGTACGCCGGATCTTGACGCAGGCGGGGATTTTTGAAGTGGGCGCGGGTTTTTGATTCAAGCACACGATTTTGACGTGCGCGGGTTTTTTGTGACGCCCGTATGGGATTTGAACCTATGATTTGAAGTGGCCGAAAGGTATTCACGATGCTAGCGTGGCTTATTTGTTCGCGGGTTTCGTCGATGCGTATGCATGCGAAGCGCGAGGGCGGCTTCGTATTCAATTGTAATCGTACTGAGTATTTAACACATACGCTGCCTATTTCAGCGATATGCAGTATGTGTCATTACTATTATGGATGATTCAATGTATTCCAACACAACATGAAAACGAAATCTACGCAGAATCGCACTTAAGTATCATGATACTTACATGGACATCATTTCTATCTTGATTTTATGTGAATATTTCCCTATAAATCGCTACGTTCCTTTAAAACCTTGACACAGATAGAATGTACATTTTGGATTAGATTTTCCAATACACCAAGATGTTCCGTTATCCCCATACTTAACTTCACATGAAACATGACTAGTACTGGGTACTGTGTTTTGCTCATCGCCATCATTTTCAAGAAATTCAAGGCTTTAAAATTATATCCATTTATCTTTATATGGGAGCGTTCATTCACAAAAAGCGTTTAACGTATAGGATCAAGAAAGGCGATAGACAAAATGGGCTTATGCAATTGTATTCTTAGTGGTACAATGTCGTCATTGTGTAAGTTTAAGTAAGTTTGAACGTGCCCTCCGTGACCAATGACGCTATACGCCACTGGGTATTCTCATGTCTTCATTATTAGAAGACTATCAGTAATTGCTGTAGGCTATGTATTCATGATTTGTAACAGGATTGAAAAATCTAAATTCAAACATGATATACTCAATTTCTACTCATCATATATTGCATAGGCCCCACATATGTATGAGATTGGTTCCTTCTCGCCAATTATTTCAGTTTTGCGATGAACAGACGTCAGACGGAGAATAGAATGTAGTTTGGTTATGCCAAAGTTGTTTGGCACAATGGAATATAACAATCCCTGAGAATCGAGTTAGATTTCCAACGACCGCGTGAGAATACAAGAAAACCCAATATAAATTAAGAATACAACATTTGATTCCACATGTGTAAAGTCCAGCTCAGAGTATATCTCTGCTCAACATCGCACACGAACAATGATGAACGGATATGATTCAAATATATCAATGATTTTACACTTGGAATCATAAATTTAAGATAGGATGACATAATTTATCATAACGAAATATTGTTAATATTTGCGGGAAAATCCCGGGGAGATTACTACTTATATTAACATGCCGGCGGCATGCTAACATACCCTATATAGAAGCGAATAGTGGAAACAACAGAAAGGTAATATGTGTTCTTGACAAATATTGTATTTTCTACTACTTTTTGGACTCCTTTTCAAGCATTCTAAGGTCACTCCGATACAATAACTAATCGGGCAATAAACTCGACATTTTAACGATAATTATTAGTGCAGAAAGGTGTATTACTGTTATTTCTATCTTACGGAAGCGAGGTGTCACTAGGGCAGTTTGTTATTTCTATCTTACGGAATCGAGGTATAACTAGTTCAGTGAGTTATTTCTATCTTACGGAATCGGGCAATAGCTAGTGCAATGATTTTATTTTTACTTACGGAAGCGAAATTTTAGTAGATTCACTGTCCCAGTGCATCATTCGCTTCAGTAAGCAGCGGTGGTTCATTTTGCTGTAGCACACTTTATGAGAATAGTTGTTCACAATTCTCTTCTGCGGTTGGATGAAGACTATAGTTCACTCTGTGCATCGTTTTATATACGGCAAGGGTTCATACTTTCTTAAGGCTGTACCCAGAGGGTGTTTTGAATCAATCCCATGATGCATAGCAATGTGCCTATACCGTTCTGTACTAAACACATGTCAGTACTTAGGGATAAAAAAGTGTTCCAAAAGTTTAAGAACCACAAGACATTCATAATCAATCAAAAAATTCCCTAAGTACTAACGCTTTGTGGGCTTAAATGAGCATTAAAGTCAGGGTTTTTATGTGTTACGAATAGGATTTTTATGTGATCACATGACCCTACTGAGGTGAAATTTCCCAAAACTGGTGCATTGTGGGATTGACTCAAAACACCCTCTGGGCTGTACCCAACCCCATCAAGCGTAAATTGATTCGCGGTAAAATTGAAAAGACCATAAAGAGATGTGGGTCATCGTCGAACCAGTTATCTTGTATGGGTGTGAGGGCAAATGATATTTTTGAAACTTTTATTAGTGCTAATGTTTGTTCACGATTTTAAGCACCGTAGACACAGCTAACGTCACCTCTAATGGCTAGTGAAAACTCATATTGGGAGAACGTTAACTTTAGTAACATACCGATTGAGCAGATTGTGATTTATCCGAAAGAGTGAAAATATTTGAAATTAGCAGGAATAGTTCAAAAGTGAAGTATGAGTCTCTAGAATTCTCATAAGTGACCTTTTCCAACTGAAGAATTAACGGAAAAGGAAGAAACGGCAGTGTTCAAAGATACGAATCTCCATTCAATTACGTGTTGTGGTAAGTGTCCGAACGGACAGTAGTGACTAGAATTTTTGATTTTGCACTTATTGGGTTGCCTGTGGCCCTATCATTTGCAGGATATGTTAGGATACCTATACTTGTTAAAACATTCAAAATCTGATTTTTGATGATTTTTTCGATTTCCTGATTTATCAAATCACTGATAGTGCCTTTAAGTTAGCAGAAGATAGTGACTGAGTCCACATCCAGTAAAGAGGAATAGGCCAGTTACTGCTACTGTAATTTCAAGTACCATATTGTGATAAACATTTGTTTTCTTTATAGCCTTTATCATTAATTTCCATTCACTAACAACAACATTTTGTCTCCTCTCAGAGGAGATGGAATAGTTTAATCGCCGATCTCGACCTGCACGCATTTATGAATCTACCATAGTGGAGTCTGTTATTTCAATCTTACGGAAGCGAGGTGTAACTAGGGCAGGAGTTCTTTCTATCTCACTAAAGCGAGTTTCTGTCGACGCTATGTCGTTTTCTAGTATCCGGAGTACGCGAGGTGTGTATCAGAACCTAGAATGTGGAATTCTTTTGTCCATCCCCAAAAAGATTTTTGCACAGTTCCATTCGTAATTAATTAGTTAACTATATCTGTAAATGGTAAAGCTCGAACTTCTCATTGTGTCGCAGAAGAAGAAATTTTGCAATTATAATAATTAATATCAGATCCCAATAATAATTCAACGGCCGTCCAAACGTCATTTCAATATGAAATAGCCGGGAAATGGCGCCATGTAAGTGTCAATACACGTCCATTAGCTGTTATGTTGGTTCACGCAAGTCAAGTACGGATCATTTTTGTGCCGAAGAGTACTTGCACTCCGACGGGAAGGGTTCAAACAAGCCAGAGTCGCTGATTTCCTCTTGATATCGCAGAGTACGGTCTGTAAAATCCTCAGACATCATCGAGAGGTGGGTCATTTGAGGCCACGAAAATCTTCAGGACGACTACGATTGAGCCGTCTTCGTCATTTGTGGAGAAGACACTATGGAATCAAAGTTTCCCTCCGAACTGTAAATCGGAGATTGCTTTAACATGGTTACCAAGCAAGATGAATGACCAAATGTCCACGCCCAACCGTTCACCACAGAATTGATCTACTTCGCTGGGCTAGGGAGCACAGAAAATTGCAGCTACATCCTTGACCATCAGATGGAAGAAAAAAGGGTTCATCGATTACTTGGTGAGAACCTCCGAGATGACTGTATTCAGGAATCGGCTCAAGGTGGTGGTGGCTCAGTGATGGTATGGGCCGGTAATCATTATGGAGGAAAACATCACCGTTGGTGCCAGATGGAAACATGAACGCTGTCGTGTACCTGGACATTCTGCAAAACCACTGTCTGCCACATGCAAGAAGGGTTTATGTAAACAATTTTCGGCTGCAAGACGACAATGTCACGCCGCACAGGGCCGCTCTAGTGAAACAATTTCTTGAGGCAGAGGGGGTGGAGCAGATATCATGGCCTGCTTGCTCCCCTGATTCGAACCCTATCGAGCATGATGGGATGCCTTAGGCCGAGCCATCAAGTACAGGGACAATCTTCCTCAAACACTACATGAGTTAGCTCAGCCTCTGACCGATGAGTGGGACGCTCTGCCCATTGACACCATAAACAACCTTGTAAACAGTATGCCACGACGTCTTGTCGCGCTGATTCAAGCCAGGGGTGGCCATACTCGATGTTAATGACTAATAGACATATAAAACAGTACTATTGAACATTTCGATGCATGAAATCACCCAAAATGTGTTATATGTAAAAATGACTGGTGTGAAAAACTTGTAACAAAATCTTTAAATCTGCTGTTCAAATACCCTCTTTTCATTTCAGGCTAAGGATACAGTTCGCAACGGGTTAGATATCAGAAATAACTCACTATAAGAATCATTCCATAAAAAGTGGTAAAAATATTTTATTCCAACTTTATGAGCAACAGTGTTTTCGATGTTTTGGGATAAATTTTCCTTTTGTCTTTTACTTTTTCATGTTAACATTAATCAAACATCGTAAAGAAAACATATCCAAAGTGATTTACGGATCGATATTGCTTGTTTGTATCTTTCCACATAGTATATACTTATTGTTTATGACTTTTACTCTACGTGCACGTCAAATAAAATGTTTAGCAGACGATCGCTGCTAAGCAACCCAAGGCCACATTCCATTAGGCTAGCTCGTTTGATTTGATTGACATATTTACCTATCTCTGACCTAAAGTGAACCCCCTATGCATCTCTGAAATGGCTTTAATGATGTAACAGGTTTGGTGACGAGTGCATTGCCTTATTAGGCACGTGAGGTGTGATTTCCTCATTGAAACGGCACTTACTGAGTTCTTCAGTTAACTGATCAACATCACAGGTACTTATTGCGGCAATATCTTAATTGAGATAAATCTATTGGAAGCTTACTGTATTTAACTTTTTCTGTGCGGAACGCAATCATTTGCAGAGGTTTGTTGCACTAGGAATCGGTGTATATACCGCGTGTTTCAGATCACAATCACAGATGTGGGTAATATTGTTATTTTAAGATAAAATTTTAATTTTATATTTCATTTATAATTAACTAGTAATTGATCATTTATACTGTACACATCAATATAGAATCAATAATAAATATAAATATATAAATTTTGTTTAGTTTTCAATGTCGGGCGTCAGACGACCGGATACTTAATTTGGTTTCGTTACTGACTTCCATGAATTGCACAATTTGCATTCCAGGGTGTCCTAAAGACCAAAATGAATTCAGGATTGGTCCTTAGTTAGTGTATTATTATGAATAATGTGAATGGACGTAGTGGCATAACAATCATTAAACCACTGGGAATGCAGATCCAGTATTTAAAATGGCCGATACATTCATCGTCCAGTTTAGGTAAGTGTTGTAATAATACCGCACATATAATGTTTTGCTTTAGTCAGTTAGTAAACCACTTAGGTTAATTCCAATTGTCCTATGTGGAAAATTGCGTTTAATTCAGCGAGCCCCATGTTCTCGGTCCTGGCCTTACTCAGGATATTTTTTTTGGGGGTTGGGGAGGGCGGCTCGGAACGTCCGACAAAGTGGACATAATTTGGTAAAAGTGGAACCACAAACCCTAAAATGATCTCTTTTGAGTTTTGAATATTTCAACACCAAAGTGGACGTTCTTGTCCAATTTCCCCCCACCCGCGTACGTGCTTCTATCGGTTAATACAAAGCTACAGGCCAACCGATTGATTTCTAATGCATTAATCGAAGAGAAAGCCTTCAGAATTTTCAAATATGCTATTACAGTGATTACCTGTTATCATGGTTGCGTGAGAGTTGATTTCTGCCACTGCACTTGTATGTAATGCTTCCTGAGGGCGCCAACGGCCCGATGCGTTTAATAATGTACATGAAATATAAGGTCCAAAAACTTTCGCTGTTAAGTATTTCGCGTGGCATCATAGGCCCCTCAAGAGACACATGAAGTTAAAATGCAGACAAATTGCTATTAATGTCAGGGAAACGCATCTATTTCTTCTTTAGTTCAAGTCGACTGCAGTCTCATATTCGTAAGACTGTATTTTAATGCTGTTAAGTGCGTGGCTAGAATCTGTTGCATTGGTAGGGCAATGGGGTGTCTGTGTAAATTGAAAGGGAATTACAAAGGACAACTGTTTTCAGATACGAACAGTTTTGTAAGATTAGTTAGTCAGTAGATAAGTATGAGACACACACCATTATGAAAAAATATGTCATAGTCAATAGGTCGCGAAACCTTTGGATTCCGACCTAGCTGCGAGCCTAAAGGCGCTAGTCGGAGGTGCGATCGACAAGACAGACTCACTGAAGTCCATTTTTCATAAGGGTGTTTTTGTATTCGTTATCTTACATATACTTCGAGAAAAGAACTAAATTGTGATTATTCTTTACAGTTGACGTAGTTTTTTTTATTATTTTACGTTTTGAAGCAGCGTTACGCTTTTGTTTTATTAAAGATACCCAATGTGTTGTATTTTACTTGTGGCATGGTCTGACACAAGTTGTGTGGTCGATAATAGATTTACTCTGCTACTAAGATAATCTTAATAAGAGTCAAGCCTGACCCGATTTGTAATTATTTAGAATTAGCTTCCTATATGGTTGAGAAGATAATCTTATTGACTGGTTTATCCGTGTCTAATGGGTTTTTATAGGAAGGTATGAATATTTAGTGGTATAGTTGAAATAACCTAATAACCATAATTATTATAGAATCCGTCGTTTTGAAGAATTTATAGTAAATGCACACCCCTATCCTTATCCAAACACGGAAGAACACAGTGAATTGCCAAACACTGGTCCGAGTGGCCCTTATCCTGGCTTGATCTACATCATCGTTTTTGTAGAACGTGCCAGTATTGTGGTATTTCATAGTATGAAGCCCATGCATATATATTACATCCTGTAATCCATTCTTTTTCCATCCATACTGTAACTGTCTCCGCCTTGGGACGGGCCGATGGTGGGTTGACGCTTTGGCCCGGGAACCCCCAGTTGCATTACTAAGTACTGGTGCCACGGATATTTGGCCTAAATTTCAACAATTCCATAGTTTATAAATATAATTATATTTAACACGCGCTCGTAAAAACAAATTTTAATTGCCAATTAACGCGCAATATGATCGATACATCGGCAATTAACTGTCTGTAATCTCAAACAAAATGACAGATACCACCATTCCGTTCCCTTACCGCACGGCGAACAGATAAATGTTAAGACGAAATGTTAAAACACAACATTACGATTTGTGTCCCCAATGTTGAAAGGAGATAAACTACTTTCCAAAATTCACCCAACTAGTCTCACAATGTTGTTCCATTAAGGCTTTCTTCCAACAAATCTACTAACAATTTTGAAGAAAAAAAAGAATGCCGTTACCCTAATGTGACACTGTGGCACGGATTAGACAACGGCTATACAATAACTGATGACCTGGATTTGAATTCCTTTGGGACTCTCACTTTCCCATGAATCAAGAGTGTAAAACAATTTAAAATCTACACATTTACATCACTCTAATTGGCGTATAATGCACACACGACCCATTTTATGGCATAGTGTTCTAATACAGGTTGAGTCAAAAAAAAAAAAAAAAAACTTGTACCCTGATTGTGTCCGTCCGCCATTTGAATTTTTAAATGATAATACTATCTTACATATGTGGTATCTGTGGAAAGCTTATTTCTTCATTATCTTAATTTGCTGGCACAGATCATTCCAATCGGTTAGTATAGCCGCGCTACAGTTTTCGAATCAAGAATCTGCATTGAATTAAGAGCCTGATTTTCTTCTTCTCTGTGACACTGATTTCCTTCGCTGAACGCCGTTCAGATTTCAATGTGAATCCTTGGACAGAGCATAAAACTGACTACTTGATTCAAACGACATTAGCTCGGTCCTAATACCTAAACGATTGGAATGATCTTTGCATAAATTCAAATAAAATAAATCCAGCTTTCAAGATGATCCAAATATTTAGATATCTGTTCTTAAAATTCAAAAGGGCGGACACAATCAGGTCAATTTTTTTGACTCACCCTGTATGATGTATAGTAAGAAGACAAGAACATTTTTATTTATCAGTTTATTTGTTTGCCTTATATTACATGTGTAATGTATGTTTAAATTTGTATGGTCAAATAAAACAGCAGGACTTTATAAAAAGGGGGGGCGCACAATGGGATTGATGGCTTTCACTAAAACGACTTATTGATCTGTTCGGTGGTATTTTCCCGTTTTGCTTCGCGTTGACCCATATACCTTTCCGTTACTTTGCGTTAACAAACTACTGTTGCATATGCCATTAAAATGTATCAATTTGCGACTTAACCCTAGTTTCATACCATAGTCACACTACTGGTTTTTAATCTCCGTCCTTTCCATTGAAAGCATCGTCCTGGGTTATTGTTAAAATGCAATATTTGCTTCATGGGACATACGATGGATAAAGAGCGTTAAGAAGTTACGGTAAAGTCCATATTTTGAAACACAATTGTTAATGAAGAGAGTATTATGATTTTATAACTTTTGTCGTTGCTCTGCTCCATCGAGACATTGTTATGCGAGGATCGCAAGACCAAGGAAGCTAGACATTATCTATATCCATCCTTTTATTTGATAAACTTTGACTCTCCCGAGACGAACGATCAGAAACACCATAAAGCCGGGTTTCGAGCAGGGATCCGAAATAAATAGGACACTCCGAATCAGGAGCGGAGGCATACTGCATGAAATTCTGTAGCTTATCGATCGCCAATCGTACGTGGCCAATAAATTTAAATGCTATACGCCATCCCCGGTCCCATACGTCCATACTGCATAATTTACCTAATTATGTAGCTCTCGAATTGGTGCTATGATAGAACGTCAATGTGCATTTTTTGTACACAGTTTCCCACCTGGGTAAAGTCCAACAACATTTTGCTCCTAAATTGGGTTTCGGTGTAAAACCAAAAGCACCACAAATAGTCTCTAAGACGCATGCGCTACTCCGAATGCTTTCATGTTTTTTATCAAACCCAAAGTTTAGAAAACTGAAGATAAATATATCCCGATATTTTACCTTCGATAATGCCGGAAATTTTCCATAGTTATTAAAACAAACTTCGACAGAAAGCTAAATCATGTATGTACCCTTAAGACTAAACAGAATAGTAATCCCCTGTATCCCAAGGTAAAACATCTTCATAAAACTCGCCACAGGCAGACCAAATCGTTATTCTACTACCATGCACTGTTGAACAGAAAATGTACAAAGAAACCATTGGATTTGATTAGGAGCCATCCCACGGGGAAAGGTGTTAAATATTTAGAATACAGGGTTTTGCATATAACATGAGTTGCAACTGTTGATGGATTAGGGAAATTCATTTCGTGCCGAGTTTAAATTTACCGTAGTTGGTTTATGTATGATCAATTACTAAAATAATTCACATTATTTTCTTGGGAGCAGGGGTTAAAAATTTCAAACAATACCGAATCCTAAATTATATATAGCATCAGGCAAACAAAATGTTGTCATCCCATTTTTAGGGCCTATTATACGAATCGAAAGGGTCCCACAGCACTTACTGCTTTATTCTGTCATGTAACAACTTGTATCCGTGTCTGGGACCAATAGTGCAGTACTACACAGTAAATATAAGAGTTGTTATTTCATGCCGAGTTGAGTAGGTGGAGTATAAAAAGAGTAACATCCACTCTCTGACAGAGTAAAAATTGTTTTTTATGTTACTCATCAGAAAAGTTAAAATCACTCCATGAGTTAGATTTAAAATTTGTCAAATGAATGATTAAAATGATCACATCAGATAGAGTAAACTTTCATTTTACTCCATCTTGAGGTGAATTTCGTGGATCTTTGTATGCCCACGGATTAAGTTTTGCTCTTCGGCGGAATACGAATTAATCTTGCAACAGAGTGCTGGATTCATATATACAACACGCGTTAAGATGGCAGACACTAATGCGGATCGTCCGGATTGGGAAACTCTTCTTTTTACAAGGAGGCGGAAGATTTATTCGAGTTTTTCTGGCTTTCGCAAACCCTAAACTGACCCGCCAGCCGTTCTCTGCCCCCCTCTTCTTCCGTTGCGTATGAATGTCAGCATCAGCTAAATATGTTGTAGGCGTTGGAGCCAGCTCACGTTGATTGGTTTTGGTTTAGAATTCTATTAGGGCTGCCAGATGAATGACCGAGATCACGAACCGTAAAGAAGTGGTACATGTTGCGTTTTTTGATAGAAATCCGTTCAGAAGAGTCAAAGGCTCACACCGAATTATTTTTACAAATTTACGCTGTAGTTTTTAAAATAGCACAATTTGCAGCATAAAAATTTGCATAGTTTTTTGTTCTTAATGATGCTTTCCAAAAAACCTTATAACTCCGGAAGTACATATCACATCACTATGTGTCGGGTTTTTGCATGTTTGTAGAGGACCTTTTTGTACATTTATATTAGTACTAAATATATAGATAATAGACACTCAAGAACATGAATCTTTTGTTTTTGTTCTTGATTTTTTCATATTTTTTAAATGACTTAATATATTTTCACCATTTTACTGCTTTATATATCACCAATTTAGCAAATATTGAACAATTATTACATTTGTACATCTGTTTGATTCCATCAACCCAAAATTGGTTAGCTAGCATCAGAAAATGTAAAATATTGAATGAATGTTACAGACTATAGGCCTTTCAGTACCGCACACTCGTATTCTCTGCATTGTCTGCACGGCATATAATACAGCCAACACATTGTTATAATGAGCGTATAATCACACGTGCACGTATTGGTGGCCTACGACCCCTATCAAACATTGCTTTTTTTTTAAAAAAAATTTTTTACAAATGTCGTCTCTCTTGGGTGAATTACAATATTTGACACAGGAACACTTAAAACAATAAGGTAGTTTGCATAAATTCTTTCATTACACATATCTGTGTGCTAAATAAGTGTGAAGCGCGTGATAAATAAATTTAGCACGAAAGTCCGGTTTTGAACATTATATATTCCTAAGAAGATAATAATCTACCATGCATTTCAATTATATGTCGATGCCCAATTTCAAACACCCTTCTTACTTTTCCTTAAACATGTTCCTTTCTCTTAATTATCGTCTGTCTTTATAAATTTGTAAGATGTGTTTCTGGAAATGTTTCTTCTCATCTCTCTCTGTCTCTCTGTATCTTTTTCTCTCTCTCTTTCAGGGACGTAACAAGGGTGGGGTCTCGAAATTTTTCCCCGGTGTTAACATTTTGGCCGGCGTGGTTAGGAGTTAAGAGTCCTACTATAGACCTTCAGCCCAAAGTTTTTGGTTAGACAAGACGAACCAATAGCTGAATACGGGATAATTCAGATGAAAAATCACTTTTGAAAATTAAGTTCGCGGAGACCCGTTGTTGCGTTTAGCCCCAGGAGAGGGTAGAGTTTACATGGGGGTCAAATATTTGAACTGCTCTAAATCAATGACATATAGCTCAAATTATTCCTTTAGGTAACCAGAGTAAAAAGTCAATTGTGTCACTGTGTGTGGTGCTTCCTTTCCAAGAATATTTTGGAAATAGCTAAAGGTCATTTGTGTTTATCAAGAAAGTCAACATTGTAATAGCAAGATTTTCTTTCTTTGGACAAAATATAAACACATATTTAAATGATACGAATTCAAAATATGCTTTTTATTTTGCATAGGGTTGGTTTTCTTTAATAGGGAGGGGTAAAATGTCCCCATTCCCATAGAATCCTACAGAGAATTTTGTACGCCTTCCATTATACAACAAGGAGATGCCGAAAGTTCAAAAGCATGTTCATATTGGATTCAGAATCATTAACATTTAAAAAAAATATTTTTAACAAAGCCATCTGAGTATTGTCAAACGGGTGACCTTTTCTGAATAAAACAATGACCTTTAGCCTATTTTCCCAAATATCTTGGAAAGGAAGCATCACACGAGTGTGACCCAATTGAGTTTTTTTATCTGTTCACCTAAGGAATAAGTTGAGCTATATTATATTAGATTTAGAGCGTTCAAACATTGACCCCCATAGTAACTTTACCCTCTCCGGGGCTACACGCAACAACGGGTCCCCGGCTACTTTCATATTTGCAAAAGTATATTTTCCTCTGAATTTTCCCGTGTTCAGATTGGGTTATCACTCGTTTCTTCTAACCACAACCTTCTGGGCTATGCTCTAATATCATAAAGTCCTAGGACTCTATTTCAGAGACTAGGCGTCCGTAGGACGCCCAGTCTCCTAACCCTTTAATCAGGGATTCAGAAACTTTGTGTGTCCTAGGACACAGAGTTCTGAAAACTAATTTAACTTTTACGTAGGGGCGACCCGGGCTCTGTATTTTGGGGGACGCTCAAATTCGTTACAACTATCGCAAAATTCAAGGTCCTCTCAGGAATCGTCCTAGGACTCTTGCAATGACGCAAAGTCCTAGGACCCTGTGTACTGTGATGTATTTCCCAGGACCCTAACCCGTGCCGTGTAGTCCTAGGACCGGGGCACTGTGATTAGCGTCCCAAGGCATACAGATATGCTACTTGTACTTTAATTGAAAGGTTACTTGGTTACTTAAAATCAGGCCGAATCCGAGCAGTCCGCTGTGCCGTAGCGGTGGCAGACTCTTCTGACGACCAGTATGTAATAGTGTAATGTGTATGTATTGGTTTGTAATAGTGATTTGTGATTCTACGTAGGTTCGATCTTGTTTCACCACTTTTACGAGTCGTTTGCGTTTAGAATTGTTTTATTATTTTTTTTCTTAATTTATTTGACTTCAATTTATTATTTCTTTCTGTTTTTTATTAGTATTTTATACTTCTCTTTTGGAAATTTAATTTTATTATTGTCTTTTCAATTTTTTAATTTTATGGTGTTTTTTTGTGTTTTTAAATGTTGATAGTTAACAAATTGGTATTTAAAAGATCATGTTTGTAATATTATGAATGGACAGAGACGTTTCAACTAGAGCAACCAGTTTTTGAAAAAATTGCAGCGATTAATATGTGACCTGTTAAAATATTTTTTTTTAAGTGTAAAAACAATGCGAAATGATAACATCATATCGATTTAAACAGTGATTAACGCGTTTGAATGTAAAATATTATATACCATAGTAAACTCACAAATATGGAAATGTACGCAGAGCCTTGATTGTAAACAGGTGGTAATACCCTGAAACGATAACGCCATCAATGTATATTAATAGATGCTCCACATCATTAACATCTTTGCGTGTTCAAATAATTTACATCTAATTAGTTGAACATTTATAAGGTTAACATCATTAATAACATATAATGTGTATTAAGCAATGCAATATAGTTTCATGTATTCCGCTTGTTTTGCATGTAGTAATAGCGTCGCATGTGACAAAAGGGCGTTCGCTAACAGTGTAAGATGAAAACGTCTAGGTTATTATACCACTAAGACTCACTATATCTTGGGGAATAGGTGCACCGCTTTCTTCCTCCTTCATCTGGAAAACTGCTTTAAAATGTTCACATGCACTATTTACATTTCGAAATTGATTTATTTTCATAATTGGCATTGTAATTTTAATGTGTCTCAAATTAATTGCATTTATAAAGCAGATCTGATGCAATTTACTCATTATTTCCCCTCGATTTGGCTCACTTCTTCAGCTGTACCGACTATTGAATATCTCGTGTTGGGGAATTTACGTTTAATAGTATAACTAAAAACTTTGTGTTACCGTATATTGAAAACATTGTTATTGGAGAAATTAGCTTGTATTTTGGTGGGATAATTTTTGAATTTCGTCTATTAAAATTTTATAGAAACATGGTCAAAGTTGCCAGTTTTTCCAGTTAGGTCAAACACCACTAAATTTTGGAAAACATTGACGTAATTATTAATAGCCAAAAATGTTAATACAATATCTTCTAAATAATGGGTGTCATAAAATGTTACTTCTACATACGAATCAAGAAAAAAATGGACCCGATTGCTATTTTGCATCTTTAAGTAACACAAATCTCAACATACGCACTATCAAAGAACGGCAAATCTTATCAGCTTAAATTTACAAAGGATCATTTCCATCAGTCAATTTGTGTATGTACCGTTTGTGATGGGTTTCAAAAACAATATCGACTTACGAAAAGTTTTTGCTCAGTGCTAACAAGATTTGCTTTTTGCGTTTTGCACGAAAAGGAGCAGAAAATACCAATTGGAAATTACATAAATCTCCCCCCCCCCATATTCGAAGATGTGAGATAGCTTGCTAAAGGAAGCCTGAAAGAACCTGCATCAATGTCTCAGAGGATGAAGCTCATTCAACAGATTCAATGTAGAAGTTTTAATTGTGGAAATTCCTCACCCACTTTGGATTTCATGATTTTCATGCGCATTCTGGATTTCACTATGGAAATTCCCATGCATTTTTGAGAAGAAGGATGTGGTTCATCAGAGGTGTGGGATAATTTCTGGAATAGCCATATTGACTGCGTCTGTTCCAGATCGGTCAAATTGGTTTCAAATTATTGATCTCGTCATGGCCATAGTTCATTGTTGTCCACTTTCTATTCTCTTTTATTCTCTGCTACTTTTTTCAGTATTCCAGGTATAAAAAATACTATTGTCGGGCTCTATACATTGGACGGATTTTGTATTTTTGTATTTTTTACAAAACAAAAATAGTGCAAAATGTCTGTCACTCAACCTTTACAAGCTTACCATGTTTCAAAGCTTTAAAGTACATAATTTGGCCATAGAGAATAGAAACTTTGTTTTAGACTGATGCTAACCCCTCGTACGCAATTAAGTGCAAGTATTTAATTTGATCTATTTTATTTATCCGTATTCCTGAACACAAATGTAAATGTATTTTCCGTGTGTTAATCTCATTTTGCAATTTACTTTAATAATACAGGGTGAGTCAAAAAACTTGACCCGGATTGTTTCCGCCATTTTGAATTGTTAAATAACATATACCTAACATATGTGGTGTCATCGGAAAGCCAATTTCATTATCTTTTAATTTGCTGCAAAGAAATCCATCGGATAAGTATAGGCCGGCTCCTCCTTTTATATATTTTACCCCTGTCCAGGGATTCCATTTGAATACCCGTGGGCCCAATTAGCTAATGACTCCCCAAAATGATGATAAGGGTATTGTCTGTTTATGTGAAATAAAGTGGTATCTAAAGGTGTAAATCAGTGATATGGCAAGTTCTTTTGCAACAGTTTTCAAGATGTGGCATTTTTGGTCATAAATATAGACAATACTTTAACCTCAAAGGTTGTCACCGATGTATGTTCCTCATATGGTAGGATTCATTTAACCCCTCCGAAACAATACATCTATCAATTATTTATTTTTCAACTGATATTTATGAGTGATGAGGCGTAGAATTGTTAAGAGGGCATCGATGCTAAATTGCGACTGAATTTTTGGGGGGTGAAATAGCGTCGCATATATTCTACAGTCAATAAAACCTGAATTTCTTCTGGACACTGATTTGCTTCGCAACGCTGTTCATTTTAATGCGAATCCGTCTTACCCGTGGACAGAGTCGCAAAACCGACTACTTGATTCAAACGACATATCCCGGTCCTATACCAAACCGAGGTGATTATCTTTTCATCAAATAAGATATGACCTAGCTTGCAGATATACAGACATTTTAGATATATGTAACCTTAAAAATTCAAAATGGCGGACACAATCATGGTCAAGTTTTTTTACTCACCCTGTATGAACCTTGTTTATTGATGCGTACTTGGCAAGTTTGTAATTTTCCAAGCAATTTTCTCAGAAACGTTTTTTTTCGTATTTCGGTATGTACACACTGACGATTTTGAAACAAAGTTACATGAAGACGATTTGAAACAAAGTTACATGAAGACGATTTGAAACAAAGTTACATGAAACCTCATTGTTATTTTAGATTCAATTTTGTTTGTTGGAAAGACAGCAATAGTAATATAATTCTGTAACTATTTATTTTTAATTAATGAAGCATTTAGGACGAAATCTAAAGACAAAATGTAACGTTTTGAATAATTTGTTTCATTCTAATTTTTGTTGGTTTGTTTCAAACCTTTGGCCATTGAGAATTACAGTCCAATGACCATTTGGTCAGAAGCCAGTTGGACGAGCATTTAGGCAATTGTTAGTCCAATCGCCAGATGGACTAGTTGCCAGTTGGGCTCCATTGTCATTTGGCTAACCCTCCTTTGTTTCAAATGCAGTTAACCCCACGTCCATTTTCCACATGGCCAGTGCAGTTGGTCGAATTGCCAACATTTTACATGCAACTCGTGCAATAATACGACGCAGCGGCCATGAAATGGACTGGTAACAGACGAACTGGCAGTTGGAACAACTAGCACATGCTTTAATACCTCGAGGGCATTCTACTCGTTAGCAAGTGTAACCCTATCTGGATCCGTATCCTCATAGCAATTATCAAGGAAATCTTGCTTCAACTGTGATAGATACCTACTGTCGAACCAACATGGCAGAAGGAAGACGGCTATTCTCCTACAAGAGCCATTGAAATCTTCTAGCATAGAACTTTTTACTGGTATAGGAGATTGCAAGGCCAGGATAGGACTGAAAGATGCAAAGTTCGCTCGCCGCGAAAAAAAACGAGAAAATGTAAAACAATGTTGGATCTTGCGGTAAACACGCTCATCAATGCAAGAACATACTTTCACATGAAAATAGGAAAGCTCTGGAGGTAGCAGGTATCAGCTTGACTACACATTAAACCGAAGGGAATGGAGGAGCAGCATCTGAAGTGATGCATACAGCACTTTTGTCATTTGGGCTCATACCATAGTATGGTCTTTACACGGGTTAGGTACATTCTCGGGTAAAACATATGGCGTCTAGAAAGACCTCGACATGGTTGGCGTCTGCTCAGAGATAGGAAGGACCATCACAAACAATATTTTCAAATGCCATTTAAAGAGAATACTTAAATGGTTGCCATTTAAAAGGCAGACACTATTGTTCTGGGATGCTTACATTTAAAACCAGCTGCATGGGACACCCATGATTAGTACACACACCGGTCCCCCGGACCCTCAAAATTTAGGACCCTGAGATTCGTGTATGTATAACTTCAGAGTCGCCACTTTTTTTAATGTCCTAGGACTCTTCCTTTAATTACATGTAGTCCATTGGACACTACGTGTCATTACTGATAGTCCCCCCAGACAATGAGAATCAAAACTTAGTATCCATAGAACCCCTATTTTAAACATATGGTCCTATTACTGTTAATTCCAACTACTCATGGGACACTCACAACTAGTAAACTCATCCCCGGACCCTCAAAATTTAGTGACGCTGAGATTTGTGTATGTACTTAACCTTCAAAGTTTCCCACTATTTCAAATGTCCTATGACTCTTCTTTTTATTACCATAGTCCACAGACCTGCGTGTTATTACCGCTAGTCCAGGACCGAAAATCAAACTTAGTGTCTATAGGCCTCCTAATTTCAAAACTTATGTTTTTCCTAGGACTGTTGAAACTCAAAACATAACGTCCGACGGACTCTAACAATCTAGGAGCTGGCTCGCTCGTGACACCGGTTTTAATAATTTCATAGTGTACGAATAACCAAGATATTTAATTTTGTGAATGGTACTTATAATAATCAGCATTGGTTTGTGGTTTAACTAAAAGTAATGCAAATATCCATCCGGCGATATAATCGCTTAGTATCTTTCCAGCAGCTCAGCAATAGAATTCACGTTGTTGATGAAATTATTCTTGCTCGAGCCATATTTTCTTCTTCAAGTGACTCACCTCCCAGCAACATAATGTTGGTTTCACTTGACAAACATGATAGGTGATATGACTTGACTAAATCCCCTTTGCAATATGGGTAGGTAGATGTATTACCCTTTCGGCTCTCCTTTTCAGATCTGTTATTTCCTCTTATTAAGGCCAGACAACGATTACCCGCTACTTTCAACACACGGCCATTTTTTATAATTTGCTCAGGGTTGTCTATCGTAACTCCTTTCTGAATTGTAATGAATGATTTCTGTCACTTTGGATCCCTCACAGGTCGATCGTGTGATATTGTCGTGCAATGAAGTTTCTGAGAGCAGATTGCATTGCACACGGTTGTGAAATCTTCCTGCGGGGCTGTTCAGAAACATAGATGTCGTGGTGAGTCTTGATGCTGTATTGTTATCATTCCCTCATGACACCTTAACATACAAGAGCGATTATTCTGACGTGCCATTTCTGGCATAAAATGTTCAAAGCGCCCCTTCGTACTTGAAGGTACTTTGTCAACTCCTAGCTTAGTCGGATGAAACCTCGTCCCATACGATTGACAGTCTTGTACCTCTTCATCTCCTCCTCATCATTGAGATTTCCATAACAGAAGAAAGCTCATAATGTTCCTCATAACTCCGTGCAATTTAAGCCTTAGATAGAATTCCTTTTTATGAACGAAAAGCCCCCCAAATGTGGACGGCAACATTGCAACACCATGACCACACTACTGTTCAATGTCCCCATTGTGATAACTATATTTGCTCCTGCCAATTTGGACATCAGAAGCAACAATGCCTATCAGAATGGCACCTCGAACATATTGTGGTCGGAAACAATCATGAACCACGCATATGCTCAATGTGCCATTTTGATGCATAAGTTTGGGCTTTTGTACGCCAAATTGCAGGAGGCACTTGTAGCTCAATTTGATATATATATGAAAGTAGAAATTAGAAAATATGATGTAACAAACCACCACCTTGAATTCATTTGGCATTTGAAGACATCATTTTAATCCAAAGTGGAATACTACATGATTACTTAAGACACTGTATTTTTGACTCCTTCCAAGGGTATCTATGAATATTGGGTTGAGTCAAGGATTCAATTATCCTTAAATTCTAAATTCAAAATATAAATCCTTAAAAAAATTTACATTTTCCTTCATTCAACTCTTAGAATGCATTTTGATTCGTTCAATTAAACTTAAGATATAGAAATTTCAACATCATCAACGAAGGATCTGATGACCAATTTTGGTGCCGTTTTTGGTCATATGCATGTGCGAGAACAATAGTCAATTTTCTTTTCGTACTCCCGGATGTATGAATGTTTCTTCTTGAATGCTCAAACCGGAATGTAATTTCACTACAATGGTTTGACTTGACGCATGTCAACATTTTAACCCTTTGAAAAAGTATAGCTTTTTAGTGTCTCAAATTTAATACATTTGTTGCAAACTTAATTTAGCTTTCCAATGCGAAAGAAGACTTCTTATATGTAGGTACTTTTTAAATATTAGTCGATGAAGTCCTTTTTTATGAGGTGGCGCCTGTGATTCTATTTATGTCCGTTATGCTAATCTTTAAGAGGCAATTCCTGCGAAAAAGAGTTGTAATTATGAATAGCAATGTAGCTATTCACAATAACAATCAATGATAATATGCTGTACCTTTTATCTTAAAAACATTTTTAAAAAAAAAAAATTTCACATTTTTCTCAAATTTTCTAATCAGAAATATGTTTTACACAATCATTCCATTCATTAGACTAAAGTTCTGACATGCTAATGCTATTTCCTATTCCCGTAATCCTTTTAAAGCTGGGGGGCCTTTCTTGGTTTCTTAGGAAAGGTTGAGGGTAGAACTATTTACCTTCATTTTTCAAAACTACGAACCCGACAACACGTTCTCCTCCGATATTCACCGTTGACTGAAGTTTATGTATACTAGGTCATATAAAGAAAGAGTACTACTTTAGGAAATTTACTAATATGGGCCTATAGTTTTGGTCCGGCCCATTTATTTTAATTCAATGTTTGTACATGTGATCCATGTCCTCCGCTCAAATCATCTATTTTTTAATTGTGCAGTCAATAATCAGAGTGTACATCTAGGTGGATTAATGGCAGTTGATCTCTATAATGGTAGTTGAAGCTGCATTTCGTGATCTTACACGTTTACTTTTGTTTTATATTCATTTGATAGTCTCTTATTTCAATCGTTTTCAATTCACTAGTTTCACTTAAGGATTCACACCCGTAAATAACATGATAAACAAGAAGGCAATGTCCATGCCCCTCTACAAATGAACTGTTTTTTTTTGCGGACCGGTTTATCTTCCTACAGTTTACCTAAAAACTTATAGAAATGGTGAGATCTGGGTTGAAATCATGCCTTCCTAATCAATAATTAAAGGTGCAACGCGAGATTTTTAAGTCATCCATATCTTCTGTGATATGTATTGATTCATATAGATTAGATGTTCATCAATAGATTCCCTCCCTAACCTTTATTTGGCCCTAACAAAATACCATGAAAACAAAAGGGTGATTTGGAAGTGCTTTCTATTTTCAATAGAAAAATTAGAATTTTGTTCAAAGAAACAGTTTATGCATTTAAATCCTTACGATGGTGATATATTATATGACGATTTACATAACAACCAGTGCCAAAATCAGATTTTTTAGCATGTTTGGGGGGACACCTGTATTGAAATCCTCTTGTTTTTTCCTTTAAGTTAACGTCTGTAATAATATAAAAAAAAAGTTGGCATTGATACTTTTGTTGTGATCTTACATACCAATATTAAGCCTATTTTTACAGGGAACACCTTACTGCAAAAAAAGTGCCCTGACCTCCATGGACCACGGTGCATGCTATCTTCAAGGTCCAGTAGCCAAAAAACGGGAATAACTACCCTAATCTCATGAACTGATCAGTGTAGAGATATGATTATCTTTCAAACCGGATTGTTTAGCTTTTAAGGTCTGAGATGTTCCATTGAGGAGAAAATGAATAGCACTTGTATTTCCGGTTGGTGAAACATTGACTTTGCATTTTTTCATGCTATGCCAAAAGTTCACAGTGTCCCATAGACCACCATGGTTGGAATTTCTGTCCGCTTACGGATAGAAATTTGCAAAATACGACATTTACGAAGATTAGACGCCCATCTATGTTAGGCCAATGGGAGATGAGGCCTAATGAACACGAAATGTCCCTTTAACCTACTTCTAACGAAGAAAAAAAAAAGAGGAGCCGAGAGGATGGCTTCAACCTCCTTGAGGTTGTCCCGTTTGAAGAAAAAACACTGTAATTAACAACCAAAAGACTCAGGTATTCTTAGCCCATTCCTTTTGCACTCATTGTAGAAAAAATGGAACTACCACTTCCCCTGGGTTAGAGCAGTCTTCACAGTTATCGGGTTGTATATACTATCATTTGTTTACAAAAGAGGCTTCAGTTGGCTAGGTTTAAAGGAAATATGTCATGATTCTTGATAGTTGGAAATTTGGTATGGATGAAAGCTTAGTAAAGTAGATTCATAATAAATCAAAATAAGTTGAAATTGGTCCCATTTGTTGAGTATTTTGCCCTTGTAATTTTCCGCCCAATAGCGTACTCGAAAACGATTCCGACAATTCACAATCGCAGGCAAATGGGTGAGATCCCAAACGTGATGACCTCCCATAATTTACGTCGTTGTGACCATCATATCGCCGTGTTTGCCACTTCAATAATAATTAAAACACAACGAAATGAAACACAATATGTCATTCTGGTAACTTTTTTTCAAATTTTATTATTACTTTCTATTAATCCATCATCTTACTGTTTCAGCAATAACAATTCGAGTCACACGATGTTTCTGGTCATCCTTTTGACGTCACGAGGAGACAAAATTGGGCGCTTTTAATCATGAAGCCGTGGCGAAAAATCCGCCCGTTTTTCTTCGTATGTCAAACAGCAAAAATTAAAAGCCTCTATTTGTTATTTTACATCACTTGTATTTTTTTCGGGAATTCGGGATGTATGACATATATTTTATGAATGTAGTCAAACTGAGCTTGACCAAATCTTTGACATATTTCTTTAAAGGAGTCGATTGAAAAAGTTAATTTAGGTGTTTATGTAGCCGTTAAAATCAATGTCGTTGGAACCAGGTGTGACCACCTCATAGGGGATTGAGTGTCAGTTCTCTGCTAGGAGCAAGTTTCACATCTTTGTGTAAAATTAACAAGCTTACCAATTACTTGGAGAATATAACAAATTTGTTTGTCTGATTACAATAATGCTAAAATGTTTGTTTTTTGCACACCCAGATGTTTAGTTGTAGGTCATAGAAGCTATTGTTAGTCTATCAGAGTCGAATTTTTTTAATATGCTCTATTTTCAACCAAACTTCTTGTTGTTAACAAAAAGATCCAGAATTTGAAATTATACAAAATTTTCTACATGTCTACATGCTGAGTGCATTACACCAGGTCGGTAATAAATCAATTGTCCTTTTCAACCCTATGCGCCATAAGTTAATAACAATGCGAACAGTTCTTTTGGAAATCCTTCGAAACTTCGAAACATACTCAGAGTTTAGTTACGGGAACGCCCCTAAACAAAATGCCCTACTTTGACGAAAGACAACATGGAGTGCCTGTAATAAGCTCGATCTCATATGGAAGTCGATGTCATCAGCGCACTCTTCGACTGCATCTCAGGCTTTGTAGACAGCATCTTTCTGCATGGTGCAGAACTGGACTGTAAAGAACTCTCATACTGTTTTAAAGACACGTACACCTGACTATCCATAGCGAGTTTCCATAATTCTGACAGGAAACATCCTACCGAAAATCACACCTCCTTGCACACATTTGGGCCAATGACTAGATTATATTGACCTTCTTCTGTCATGTCCGGGCGACTTCCCTGTCCCAGTAGAGGTAGGCATCCACTTACCTATCCTTATCCTGATATCACAATTGCGATCACAGGTTAACTAATTGAAATGATGTGACAGCGGATAATGATGTTTGCAAATGACAGCTTCGTCAGGAAGTTCCAAGGATGAATGATAATGACATAGGTGCAAAAGGTTACAATATAATTAAACCCGTGGAGTAACCATATCGTTGTACGTTTATAGGCAGGCAATGGCAATATAACTGCTTTTTAATGCCACTTGAAACAACAGACCGAAGTAGGGGAATTTGAAAATTTAATTAGACTTAACAGTCCGCGTACGTCAAGAAGTCGCTTTTACTGCGTACAGGAAAAAGGCATCCTCTGATGCGGTTTATTCCGTTTGGATCTACTTGAACTCTATTTGACGTGACGCCCTGTTAGATGCAATTGGATAGCTATTCTGATTAAAAACCATTTTACACAAGTAGGACTAGGTATTTATACTCGGTGCGTAACTATGTCCCCCTTCGAGCCACATGAACTCCTAGATGACCACTTTTTGCAGTTGTATTGCTGTATTTCCAATACTCCACGCCCACCATTTATTTTTCAATTCATTAACGTATAGACAGGACTGAATACAGTAAGCATCATATCCATATGGACATCGCATACATGTATAACGGCTCATATTCATAGCCCTTTCAGCTCAAGATTGGTGAAAATCGATCGCTGAATTAAGTCGGCAAAGTCGGATCCCCATGTGGAGTCGCCAAATGTAATAACCCATATTTGTGCCGGTGATAAGAAACTGAGTGTCCCCCATGAGAAGTGTCCTAGCTACCTAGCAACATGTACGGATAAACCGTGACCTTGTAGACGATGGCCATTGGGTACAGTGCTGAAACAATGATGCGTACAGCACACTCAATGGAGAAACAATAGACGGATGCTTGGTGGGCACTCAGTCACACGGACCCTGTATTATGACACCGGGTGTCGTTGCAGTTGATTGCCCTATCGTGTTGTTTTCATGTGCCATTGAAAAGGGTAAATAATATTGCCCTCAGCATGTGGCTTGAATGTGAACACGGATGCAGCATCCTTAAACAAGTCTGGTCAACTTCCTTGTTTTTAACTTAAGACAAGAACAAACAAGGTCGTGTGAAACAACACTTACTTTGACGCGCTCCATGGTGAACTAACCTGCTGTTAATACGAATACACATTGTACTATTGTGCATTATAACCCAAGAATAATTTATATACACATAAGTGTTTACGCCATATCGGAGTGCTGAGTTTTAAAGAGATTAGAAATTTACATTAATACCCAAGTATTCCTGTAATGCGTTTTGGTATACCTCACAACTCTTCCACCTCCCTTTTTGGTATGAAAATTGATATTACCATCAAAAGATTTTTGAAAAGACTTTTTGAACAATACTTTGATACATACATCCCCCTTTCATTCAAGCTTTTGTTTCACTTTCTTTTAAAGTGGTATTCTTGGAAATGCGAAATTCATCTTAAGTGGTAATCAGACCTATTACCTAATAATATAACTTCATTGTATAAGTCCAGGCTATCCCCTAACATTAGACACGTATTGTCCCGCAAGATATACGCAATAGAAAGTCGTTACAACTAATTAAACCCGAGCGGGAACTCAACGACCGAGTGAAGTCTCACACTACCATAAAATGATTGTAGCTTAATCTCCAAGGCCTTTCTAACAATTTTAATAGAACAACAAATGAGTTTTAATCAACGCTTTAACATGATTCTATTTGACAAAGCAGTATTAATTACAGTATTAAAGCAATAAGGTTATGTAACCTTGAGCTGCCTAAGAAAAGAGGATCTATCTCAAAACAAGTCCTTCCCATGTCATTTATTTCTAAGAATGTTTCAATGTTTTGCTTTAATAGCTGACTCAGAGATTTCCAGAGGATGGCCCCTCATTTTTTTAGAAAATCGTGCTTTTAGCATAATATTATACATAATGCTTGTCTACATACTAATCACTTTGTAAAAGAGCTAAGCTCAAGTTGATGTCCTTCATATAGAAAATCACAACTTTGTAATAAAATTCCGGATGCGGAAGTTTGTGGATGATCCGCTATCCAGCTTGCTTTCCCTTTCAATTCCCTCCTTTGATACCCAATATATAAAGACATTTTGAGGAACTAATCAATATCTTTTTTCGGATTTCCCCTTCATGTTCGATAAAAACACTCGATCTCCTTTTCTGCAAGAACATTAATTTTTCCTCTTAATGAAAGAATCGCGATTCACTATCTTTATCTTAGAAATATTGCTGTTCGCATCTAAAATTCAAAGACCCCCTATACGCCAATATTTGATTGGTCCTAATAACTCTTATATGATATACCTGAAAATGTATACGATATTCTTTATATGACATATTTTGTTTCATTTGTTGTGTTTTTATTATTATTGATATAAAAACACATCGATCGCATTTATAGGAACGTGGCAACACTGCGAATATGATGGTCACAACGACGTTAATTATGGATGGTCATCACTTTGACGTCACCATTTGCCTGCGATGTGGATTTGTCGGAATCGTGTTTTCGAGTAAGCGAATTGGGCGGAAAAATAAAAGGGTCAAAATACTACTCAACACAAGTGTGGACAATTTTCAACTTATTTGATTTATATGTAATCTACGTTCTTAAGCTTTCCATCCCATAACCAATTTTTCCAAATATTCAGAATCATGACATATTTCCTTTAATGGAATGTATCTTTAATAATAGACCGTTACAGTCTTTCACTGTGTCGAAGCTGTAAGTCGATAAGCGTGCAGTGAAAATAATTTATTTTATCTCAGAGTCCCTTCATTCTTTTTGATAAAAGGTTTTCTTATAATTGACCAATATATACAAATGTCCTCTTTTAAGATTTACGGGGTCATTCTTTTTCATTTTGTTTTAAATGTTTGACAAAGTCAATTTCAATTTATTCTCAGACCTCATGCCGTCAAAGTGTTTCGTTGTGGCATCACAAACAAGTGATAAAAGTAGATTTTATGTGGAAATTCAGCAAAGAACCCATTTTATATATTTCCACATTCTGGCTGTCAAATTTTCATTGGCTCAGTTACTAAAGTTTTGAAGAAAGGGTAAACCTTATTGCATTACATAAATACCCCTACCTTTGTTTTCAAAATCGGATGTTCAATTCCCATGATTTATTTTAGAAAATATCGAAGTAGACTATACAAACAATGTAATTGTTTTACAAATTACCCCTCAATTACCTCGAGACAACATTTGACGCTTAATATCCCTGAACACCCAATATGAATCAACTCCCAAGGAACATTCTGAGCATAAACGTTATTATTTTTTGGTGCTATGACCAAAAAAAACATTTTATAAAAGCTTTTTTTAATCAAAATGAACTTGATATACTCCTAGATGACCTTTAAACGAGCTTAACCATAAAAACCATGTGTGACCTCCCTAGGGCTTTTTAATTGAATGTTACATTGGATTTTGAACATAATTTCTGGAAGATATGTTTTTGAAAGGTCAGAGGCCGTTATGACAACAAAATCGGAGCACTCTAATTATCTAAAACTACGCTCACACAATACCCATTGGGTATGTTATGTAGTTTCTTCTTCTTCGTCATCCAATATAAACGGGAAGGATTTTTTTTAAAATCAGCTTGGACTGTGAAAGACTGTGAATTTTCGGTATTTCCGATTGAAAAACAATTTTTTATTTTACTTTTACAATTTCGTTCTCCTCATTTCGTTCTCCCTCTCGTTTCCACTTGGAGACAATCCGCCTCAGACGATCAAACTTTTCATATTTTCAAAATAATAATTTCGGTCGTAGATTGTTACAACAAATCCAGACGAGCTTCCTACCGGAGATTACAGAATTTATATCTGGAATATGCAATGTCTCAAAGCTATCATATTCATACTGATGTAGTACTATCGCTGCAGCCTTCATTTGCAAAAAATAATTTGATGATTATGCCCGTCCAACTCCATCGCTACATGGTCTTTTTTTTTTCAAATTTTAGATTTTTTTTTTTTTTTTTTTTTTTTTTTTTTTTTTTTTTTTTTTTTAATTTTATGGTTTTAATTAAAAACAAAACGTCGTCATCATCATCAACGCCACCCAGGCCACCACCACCATCATCATCATCATATCATCCATCATCATCATCATCATCATCTTTGTCATAGTCATCGTCATCGTTTAGCATCAACGCCATGGTAGTGTTTTAATATCACAAAAGTGAGCTTTGCTGAACGTTGGCGACAACTCCACCACCATCTAAGGCAGATAACATTCCTAAAAAAAAATATGTAATCATTTGTGTTCGCAACCTGCGTGATAGACATTTCAATATTTCAATCGCCAGCAAGCAATTATTCAACAAATCAAAACAAACCTTTCATGTTACCCGTGACCGACGAGCTTTCTCGTAATCGCCTAACAACGACCCTGTATTTTTCTTTCCCATAAAGGGAAGCAACTGATTAAGTCTAATACCGGTTAATAAACAAGATTTTAAATATTTCGTTCATAGGTGTAAACATACCAAGATATTTAATTTTGTGAATTGTTAATTATAATAACCATCATTGGTTGTGTTTAAAATCAAGTAATGCCAAATTCCCGCGATAAATCGATGGTATCTTCAGCAGCTCAGCAATAGAATTCACGTTGTTGATAAAATTATTTCTTGATTGAACATCCTCGAAGACATAGTTTGTTTTCTTCAAAGGTGACTCCAAGCAACACAATGTTGTGATTTCGCTTGACAACATAGGTGATATGACTTGACTAAATCCCCTTGCAATATGGGGTAGGTAGGATTACCTCTTCGGCTCTCCTTTCAAGCTCTGTTATTTCCTCTTATTAAGGCCAGACAACGATTATTACAGCTACTTCAACACGACCATTTTTTATAGAAATCGGAATTTGCTCAGGGTTGTCTATCGTAACTCCTTTCTGAATTGTAATGAATAGATTCATGTCACTTTGGATCCCTCACAGTCGATCGTGTGATATTGCCGTGCAATGAAGTTTGTGGGAGCAGATTGCATTGCACACGGTTGTGAAATCTTCCTGCGGGGCTGTTCAGAAACATAGATGTCGGGGTGCAGTCTGGATGCTGTATTGTATCATCCCTCAGTGACAATCTTAACATACAAGAGCGATTATTCTGACGTGGCCATTTCTGGCATAACTGTTCAAGCGCCCCTGTGTACCCTTGAGGTACTTTTCAGCTCATAGCTTTAGTCGGATGAACCTCGTCCCACACGATTGACAGTCTTGTATACCTCTTCCTACTCATCAGAACTGAGATTTCCATAACAGAAGAAAGCTCATAATGTTCTCATAACTCCAGTGGAATTTAAGCCTTAGATAGAATTCCTTTTTATGAACGAAAAGTGCCCAAATGTGGACGGCAACACCATGACCATACATACTGTTCAATGTGCCATTGTGATACGCATTTTTGCTCCTGCAGTTTGGACATCAGAGGCAAAAATGCGTATCATAATGGCACATTGAACAGTATGTGTAGTCGGAAACATCATGACCACGCATACTGCTCAATGTGCCATTGTGATACATAAGTTTGCTTCTGATATCCAAATTGCAAGAGCAATGTAGCTCAATTTGATATATATATATATAAGTGAAATTAGAAAATATGATGTAACAAACACACCTACCTGTAATTCATGTGCATTTGAAAAACATAATTTTATCAAAATGGGAATACTACATGATTACTTAAGACACTGTATTTTGACTCCATTCCAACGGTGTCTGTGAATATTGGGTTGAGTCAAGGATTCAATTATCCTTAAATTTCAAAATTCAAAATATAAACCAATAAATACCTTACACTTTACTTCAAATCTTAAGGATTGCATTTTGATTCCGTTCATAAAGCTTAAGATATATCAATTTCAACGAAGAATCTGATGACCAATTTGTGCGTAAACATTTTTGTCAATGCCTGTGCGAGAAGCAATAAGTCAATTTGCTTTTCATCCAACCTATATGGTGAAGATTTTCCTTGACTTTAAAAAAGGGATGTATTTCACTACAAAGTGGTTTGACTTCATTTCAACCCTTTTACCCTTGGAAAAAGTGGTAGCTTTTAGTTGTCTAAAATTAATACATTTGTTGTAAAGGTAATTACCTAATATTTAAAAACAGTTCTGTTTTTAATTTTTAATAAAGAAAGTCTTGAAGCTTTTTATGAGGTGGTGCGTATTTTATGTCGCAGTTATGCTTAAAATCTAAAATGACAAATTCCTTGCGAAAAAGAGTTGTGTATTATCATGAATAGCTACTATGCTTTCTCAACAACAAACAACGCAATGCTAAATAGCGTATTTTTATCAGTAAAAAATGCTGCTCTCCGTCCTTTTTTTTTTCAAATGTTTACCAATTTTCCTAATCAGTAATATGTTACGACGACAATCATGATTAAAAATGTGAATATTATATTAGGTTATAGAAAGTAAACAAGCCAATGTTTTTTCATATTTTCCGCTTACTTAGGAACTGATGGAATTGTTTTTAGTTGCCTTAACTTTTTTTCTGCAAAGTTTACTATACTTCCAAAGTTTTTGTTATGTACGGAACACATGACATTCCGAGATGCTGCCACCAATTTTACACCAGACAGTGTTCAATACACGTGTTGGGTCCGCATGAAACATCAGAGGGACTGACTTTTAACGTGTGCTCCGCATTAACTATTGCAGACTTGCTTGGAAGAACAATCTCGCGTACACATACGTTAGGTTTTTCGAAAATATCCGTAACATTTCTGCCATGACACACACAATGAATATCTGTATTATGACTGTGATCAGAGTGCTAAACACCTGGTTTCTATGTAATGTTTATCGTTTTATGATCTTAAACTTAAAAATCCTGTGATGTTAATTTAAAGCGTTTAGAGTGAGTAGACATGTGTCAACTAAATCCTTCACCCGTAGGATATAGGATTCAAGATGTTTCGATCTAATACTACAGTCACATGTCATTCGTTAAATTCTTTTTCAATCCAAAGCCGTCTTGGATTTTTTACACTCAAGTTCTCAAGTCCTACTTCAACGCCACAAAACGATATCTTGGTTTCCATTACATCTATTGAAAGCTATTTCTCCTATTGCATAATTTGTCAGAAGATATGTTATGGTAGTACTCGTTGGTTGTGATCTTCCGCAGCCCGGTCTTTGCACTCATTCATTCTTAATGTTTGATGGTGAAGAATACGTTACGGATGAAAGAAATGTGAACAGTTTAATGTAGAACCATTACTTTAGTTTCTCTGTATTCTTTTTTGAGAGGTGAACAAAAAACTAGTTGTTGGTCTCGCGAGGTTGCGAGTTCTGATTTCCTTTGATATCAATTCTTGATAGGTAAAATACGGCGGGAAAGACGGAAGGTCATGATGCCGGGGAATGTGTAATTACCAAACAGATAAAAGGTACGGAAGTATTCTCGAATTTTACGGAACCGCTTTATGTTACTAAATCATGCCGCATTGCTAATTCTCTCCTTTTCACCCACAGCAACATGTACAACAAACATTTTTGTAGTGTATTGTGTATAACAAAACTTCCTTTCATTTCGGCGTTGAGCACGTCTGCTTTCAAATTAGATAATAGACGTCTGGATACGTTCTAATTTTGAACGGACAAACGTTAACGTTAACCTTAATTATATGTGTCCTTGGGGAGTATAAGATGCTCGAATGTGAGATTATTTGCTCTAAATACTTCTCTTCTCACCTTCCAGCAAAGGAGAAAAGGTCTTTACCACCAAGCCGATAGAAAAGAGTGCAACCCATAATTCGTGCGTCGTAATGTTGCGATAACGTCTTCTGTCTTGGTCCTATGGTACTTCAAATTCATAGGGAATGTCGGCCGACGCTAGCCTTTGAAAGAAGCTCTCCTCTCATGATTGTTCAAACCAAAACGCGTTGTGTAAAAAGCGTGGCGAAAGACAAACGTGGCAGCCGACTTCTGCCTCTACTAGTATGAAACCACCATTATAGTACGTAAAGAACAAAAAATAATGCCTTTTTCACCTACTTAACATGTTGACCTAAAAAATCAGATTAGGAACCTGAAGTTTTATTGGATTGTTGCAATCATATTTTTACAGTTACCGTACTGTGTCATTTTTCCTTTTTTAGCAATCCTAAACCGGTGTGAAAGTACTCAGAGTCCGGCAGGTTTCATAGTCCTGGCTCCATAGCCGAAACCGGAAAAACGCGTGAAACTAATGTTGCTGAAGAGTCAACTGAATCGATTGCCCTATTTTCACCATTGTTTCCGCGGACTGTGAGCCCGAGACTATATCTCCTGCCACAACGCTCTAGTGTATTGCCATCCATCCCAACGTCTGGCCAAAACTTAACAGGCCTCGCACACAAAACAAATACGCATCTTTGAATACAACAAGAAGAGGCTTTGATAAAATACAAGCATCGCTGAGCTAGTGTTGAACCGGGGGTAGGACATTCCACCCTAACAGCAACAGCGAATTCAAAATCTAAGGAAAAATTGTATAGCAAAATCTTGTATTTTTATTTACCTCCTGGTAAGATAACGAGTCATATTGCTCTGAATTTGACTAATGAAACCTCTTTCAAACACCGTGGAACAATTCCAGCATCCATTATTATTTGGTTATTGCAGTATATGGCATTTTGCCTTTGGATACGAGTTGAAACGTTGTTACAGAGCTGTTATATAGAATTATTTTTGTTTGGGTGTTTTTTTTTTTTTTTTTTTTTTTTTAAGTTTTCCAAAAAAAAAACGTGCAGATTTGACATATGTTGTACTGTACTACGTCTAAAATGTTCATAAGTTATGATCTTTAGAGAGAGATATAGCTACAACTAATACAAGTATAGAGCTGGTATTTTCATCTGCACTGGCATATAGATAATTTTCACACAATAGGCCTAGAATTGCATTTTGTATAATGTGTGATTATTACATGTACTTTTTGGTAATTAAATCAACACTCTTAAGATATCTCTTCAGAAATTTGGAAATGAATTTTCATTGTTGTCTGGTTTAACACTGATATCACAATTGGGGTCATTTTTTAATTCAGATTAGTATAACAACTAAGAAAGTGAACGACTACATCACTTTGTGTTGGAAAAAAATGAGACTCCTTGTCGCATTTACAGTGCCTTAATTAATGTGTATGATGTTAATGCAATAATGCAACCGTTTTACAACAAAGCTATGGTAGAGAATTTTTTGTTAGTAAAATAGAATGAGATATTTCATTGCCAATGATACATACTGCCATGCTTGTGATGTATTGACAGGCCATGCATTGCAATCATTTATTGTAAAACATCCCCAAATTATATCAGTGTAATAAGTTAGTTCACAGACGCAATCACATCCCTAACTTACTTAGGCAAACTGGCAAGGTTTCTGAGTAACTGTTGTACAAAAAATTACCTGATTTGGTTTACCACAGCAATGGGGGTACCTATGAGATAGCAGATATCAAAATCTTTTGCTATCCAAGTTCTAGTGGTTTACAGTTGTCAGTTGATTTAATTAACGAGCAATAATTGTTTTACAACATCAGTTCTGATATTTGCACAACTGGTGCACCATGTTATATGTATTCCAAATATGTAACAGTTCAGATTGCACGCAATTTTGAGGCAAAAATGTATTACAACTTCTGTTCAGTTGGTTTGGTATTTGATTAGAAGTCGATTTATAGGCCTTCATTGTTCGCTTTAGGACTTGTATAAATGTGTGTGTTACAATCAGAATTGTATTCAGAACTAATAGTATAAAAGAAAAGAGAAACAGGTGTTAAATTATCTACATGTCCCCAATCATGTAGAACCAAGTAATTTTCATTAAAACAGAACTAAATGGGAAAAAAAAGCTCCTGCTGTCCCACTGGAGGATAGCTGTCCAGAACTATTACGATCATGAGAATCGACACAATATTGGTTTATTACAGCTGCCTGTTAAAAAATGTTCCTAATTTTGCCAGACCTTTACCTTTTAATTACGGTAAACCCCATTAATTCAATAATCTTCACGCTTTATTACTATACCTAACATAAAATACAATTTGGAAGCAGAAAAATGTAAATAAACAGTGGCTAAAAATCATACTACATTTTTTTTTAAAAAAAAGTAGTAGTTATACGCGGACCGTTATTATATTTTCGTATATTACGTTCTTTTGTAACTTGCTTGTTTTTAATGTAAGAATACGAACTATGAAAAATCGTTTTGTACCTATATAATGTGTTAATAACGTCATAAGTAACGTCATTAAAAAAATAAAAAAACAACAAGGAATGCAAATCTTTATTTTCCCTATCATTTTGAAAAAAAATATAGTAATTTTGAAAAACTCTTTTCCTCCTTTTTGTATTATATTTAGTTTAATTGAAAAAGTAGTACACCCATAATATTTAATTTTAGCATCTGCTATCAGTAAATTAAGTCATGTAGTGTAGTGTAGTGGATAAGGTTTGTTTAGGACTTGTAATCTTAGGCCCTGGGTTCGAACCTATGTAGGTACATGTATAAAGTTTATTCATATGGTGTTTAATTGGTGACATTAAATGTGTACATTACTAATAAAAAAACAAAGTGGGTTTTGGTATAAACTGGTTTTAAAACTCTTTATTTCTTCACGTTTTTCCCTTTTTTAAATCGCCTTTTTTCTAAAAATTGTTGCCTGAAATAGTACTTTTTTTACACCACGTGTATGTAAATACAACGTGTGTATGATGCCATAGCTACAACGTGAAAATGTTTGTCAGAGGATTGTCAAACTGTTTTAAATAATTCTTAATATTGTTTAAACAAGTCAAAAACCAACAATAACGTTTGAACTGAGATTTTTACGGGGCCGTTTAATTTTAGCGTTCCCTGCATAGTTTTTACGGCTCCAGTTATTTTTTACGTTCTGCATGGTAGTAGTCCCACTGCCAGTCATATGCCGGTTTTTTTTACAGGTTTTTATTTTTTAACAGTGTGTATAGTAGTTTGCTCCCCATTGGTAAGCAACATTGTGGAGAAGTTTCTACTAAATAATTGCATTCGCGCAAGTTAGTAACTGACATGTTAACAACAATTTACGTTTCTGTTATAATCAATCACACCATAAATAATCTGTGTAATACTCTATGTGTAGGTTGACCTATCTGCGTTATAGGTGATAGTTTGTGGAAATCTGCATGTCAAAGATATCTACCTCTATACATTATATGGAGTGTATTAGAAAAAAATGTTTGAATATAAGTAGTACAAGGTCACACATAGGATGTAATAATTTCGACATTCCATTTTATAACTTGAAGAACTACAGATTGACTTAAAAATGAGCGCAATTGCTGTAATCCTCAAACCAGCAACAGAACCAATACGACAATTTCCTTGTTGGTATGTACACCGTACAATTGTCTCATATTCAGTTATTTCCTGGCTTTCTTTCACTGTGGTCAATGTATACACTTGCATTGGCAAGTTAAGCATCACTATAACATTAACTCATCACAGGGTTGCCAAAAATACGGAATGATATGTCCACTCTCAAAACATAAGTCCATTAGCATTAACGATGCGAGGTAATGTTACGATTCTGTATTTAACAACAGTGTCGAGACACGACATAGCTTCTCTAACACGAGTTTGCAAATGTCGTTGACTTTCTATTTTCATGTTTGACCCCACCTTTCATCATCAAACGATTGAAAGACACCAGACTCAAACGTGAACTAGAGCAGCATTAAAGTCTGCTTACTCTTACTGGAGGTTCCAAATGGTGAAATATCATTGTTTTTATTTTGCCCAACTGTCCACATCCTGAATTGTTTAACAACCACATAAGCCCAGTCTTGTAATAGGTTTTATAGACGTCTAGGTATGGCTGTTTCCGCTACGCTTGAACATTGTGGGTAGTTTTTTTCACATTAATAGATTCCTAAATATTTTTCAAAAACCTTCAACTTAAGAAAACATGTTTTTACAATGGCGTCTACTTTCCATAGCGCGCGTACTCAACAATTTTACTCACGCGATTTTTTGTTATATGCCAAATTATTCCAAACACGATTTCATACTTTAAATTTATAACGCTGTAATACATTGTTTTTTTGTGCAATAATATGTCATTTTTAACATTATTCTTGTACCCAAATTCACGTTAACGTTTCTTGCGAAATTTTGTTATTATATCCTAGCTATTCTTCCGCGTAGGTAATAACGGTTTATACACAAAAGTAGGCCGCATCTTGCATGAACCACGTCACTCAAATCTCATACTCAGTAAGTAATTATTCTTACCAAAAATAATTTGTAGCATCTATTTCTAAAGTAATAACCCCTTTTTCAGTAATATAATAGTAATACTTAACGAGCGTAACTTCCCAGTGCACTAGTAATGGGCACGTAATGCTATTTTCATACCACAATATTTGCCTTGTATATCGGTCCGCTAGGTAAATCGTCATCAGACTGCCATTAATGCAATAATCATTACTAAACAAGTTTCGCCCCCAACATCATTATTATCCGTCACCATATCACCAGGGTTCTTATTCAAAAACAACGACAATGGTGCCTTTTTCAAATTATTTACAATAAGTGGGCATGCATCCCGCTTTCACATACGGAAAAACCTACTTCAATATAAATATACACCTTCATTGCACACGTGAAATTTTACTCAGCACTTCAATCCAATTCAATACAAATTCCCATCGCTAATATTACAATACGAAGGACCGTGCATTTGTATACAACTACATTCGATAGTGCCTTACATATCAGTAATCCATACATACACGCGATCGTGTACAGAAAGAACGCAGTCGGGAAATGACCTATTACTACTGAAATCAACTCTAAAAAACAGCCATCAGGGATCGTTTTTTTTTTCAGTACGCGTTCGGAAACACGATTGCACTATCTGCTACAGGCCAACATTTTTTTTTCTTTTTTGGTTTTTTTTTTTTTTTTTTTTTTTTTTTTTGGGGGTTTTTTTTTTTTTTTTTTTTTTTTTTTTTTTTTTTTTTTTTTTGTTTTTTTTTTTTTTTTTTACAATCTAACGGGCTTCCATATGAAAGGAAGTCTTAACAACTGCAGCAGTGACGGCAACCATCTCTTCAACTAATGGAATTATACATTCACCACAGCACTTTTTAACAAAGTGGGCCACTATAACGTCACATGAACGTATCGCCATTCAAAAAATAGCATCTCGATCAAAAACACTTTGTTTAATACAGACTTCGTGACGAAACAATGATGAAATTTTCGCGTATGTAATTACTACAGCACATACGCCAAAATTAAATGACATAGCGAAAGTAGTATTAAAAACTCCCTATTGAATTGGACTGCCATAAAGTACTCTGCCATCGCTTCCTTTGACGTACAATGTCAGGAATCCCGCATCACTCAGTGATTGTTCCCCAATGCATTGCGAACTTCCCTTATCGCCTAAATTACGTGTCCTAAGCAGTATGGTCCATGATTTGAGCTCTCGTGCTCATTTGGGGTAAGAAGGTTGGAAATGTTTTTTCTATAGTTTGAATGATGCTGAAATCAGAATTTGTGGGTCAACCTCTGGGAATTGTGGGGAGACCTATGTTGAGGGACATTGTAAATGTCCCCCATAGTACTGGGGGTAAATTTAAAATCGGATCAAATTGTGTTTTAAAGGAGACAATGCGTTTGTATGTTATGAGGTTTAAAGGTGTAAATGTTTTAAGTTCCGACCTTCATTTTACACGAGTATATCCCTATTAATTTCAAGTCATCCTGGGATCAGTGCTCATTTTTTGTTGAAACTTGTGTCAATTTTTTTTGTCTGCCTTGATTTTGATGGTATGTTTCATTTGGGTTGCATAATTAGAGGACAGAATGTAACAAGGATCTACGTGGTCCTTTACCTATTCTCCGTTTATCGAGCTGTTTTGAAACCGTTTCAACATGTTTGATTTTTTTTTTTACCCAGGATGACTTGAACCTTATTAGCCATAGCCGTGGAACTAGAGGTTTGAACATAGCAACATACACCTTTTTTCAATCCTTATAATACAGAAAAATACGTGGTGTACATTGGTTAGAAACACAAGTTCCTACCTTGACATTAAGTTGACAAGAATCTACCATTCATCCAACAAGTTTGCGCCACTTCCCCCAAAGAAGTGTTAAGCAAACAATCCGGGTGTTATCTGTCGTGCTATGCTAGTTAATCCTCAAACTACAAAAATCCCTCTAATCAGATCATAGCTGCCAATTCCGCCTTTTGCGTGCATCAGTACAGTATAGCGCCATCACTTGGCGATCTCTGTTTTATTTTAAGTCACTGATTTTTGAAATTTATTGAGAGTGACTATTTATCAAGGGATCTGTAATGGTGAATGAATTATAATCTGAAGTGGAATCAACAATGATGGTAATTACTTTACTTATGTTGAATTCAGCTTTAATTCATGGAACAATAAGGACAACCTAATATACTGTGTGTGAACTGAGTTTCTCTACCAAGTCTCCTACTTTCTGGCAGGAAAGTAATTGTTCTGATCGCTCGGAAAAGTCTATAACCTCAAACAACATAATACCATTACCGATGAGCATACAAGTGCAACTTCGCGTAAATGTTCACGTCACATTCCCTCAGTTGCTACTGGCTTCTAGTTTTAAACCATGTTAGTACTGATCTTGCTTTTTGGTCTGAGTATTTTCTTAAACTAGATAAAGATATCCTGTTTTATCGTTAAATAAAATATCCTTCTTTTGTCCAATGGGAAAATCATTGCTTACAATTTTGTCTCCCTGGGAAAGGTAACAAACCTGCACTTTTTTTAATACAGATTAGCTTACTCTGCTGAAACAAAAATGACTGCATGAAATAAAAGACATGGTCACTGACACACTTAACCATTGAACCATACCAGAAATCCAATTTGATTACAGGTGCTTTTCAACCCAAACTTTAGATCTGGACACTGCATATAGGCCCATTTGGATGAACTGTTTTTTGGTTGGCATGGTTTTGACCAGAATTTTTAAACATGGAGCTAACTTATTTTTGGATGAAAACATTTCGATCTCGGACGTAATTGAAGATAATCTTTATCAAAACAATGACTTTGAAGCTTGATTCTATAAATTATTGAGGCGTTATAAGGTTAGATTTTGGGGGGGCAATGTTGAGCCGACAAAAAAAAAAAAAAAAAGGGGGGAAAGGAAAAAGAAAAAAAAAAAATAAAAAAAAAAAAAAAAAAAAAAAAAAAAAAAGGGGGGGTAAAAAAAAAAGAAAGAAGACTACAAGGTGTGTCAGATTGCGTCTCATGGTGAACGAAACTTCCTGAATGAGATACGTGAAACGGGGTGTGAGAATACCGCCTGAAAGGATCTATGATTGCACTATAAAAATACTGACCTCCAAGATTCAATCTCACTAACACGGCAATTATCATCTCTCGCACCAAAAGACGATAAAATCTCAGAGTCACTGGAACACCTGGTTGTGCCAGTTGATGTACATAAATCGAAACGAGTGAACCAAGATGAACAACAATAGGTTGTATCTTTCCACATTCAAAATTCTTCCGATGTCAAAGTGGTCACTGGTTCCCTGAGACAAAATGTAATTAAATTGGCCAAGATTAGGATGAGTTCTGTTCATTTAAGTACTTTTTGTCACTATAGATTCATGTGACAACTAGAAGCAAAATTTGTATTGGTTGAAATGCTTATGGGAAAACATTCTATCCCCCCCCGCCTTTTATGAGTTTCACACTTTTGGTTATGTTTGAAGAGAATCCCGTTACACTTGCATATGATATATTGTGGTCATCACACTAGGCGATGTGAGAATTAGAATGGAAATAGCCAGAACAGTGTTTTGGTTATTTTATTTATTTATTAGATCTTGTGTGGCCTGGAGACCAATCAGTGCCGGACACTGTTTTTCATGGGTGCCCAGAAGGCAAACAAAATACTCACAATTGGTTACAGTCCATGAAAAAGTGTTTATGAAATAGGCCGTTAGCCTTTATGTGCTTTAGATGGCGCTCTCAGTTACTCAAACTATATTCATGCGGTGACGGCCAAGAAATCCCATTAATGCTCGTCACTGGTTTAACACGTAACACGAAATCTTGAGAGAAAAAATTTATAGTTTTTATATGTTATCAAACAACACTTAGTCATAGCCTACAGAATCGTCGACGCTGGAGAGTCAAATCCACTATAAGAGTTATTTCTGAGTTTTTTTATGTAATGAATAACGGACGAAGACGAGGTCATATATCCAGGACACATCCCCATCAAATTGCACAACCGTATGTGTTTTTGCAGCCTGTGAATTTCATTCTTGTAGTTGTTGTTTATACTACTAAGTATAGCTAATTATTGTCGTGTGAATGAGATACAATATAGGGATGATGGGTTATTGGCTGGCGGGGGGGGGGGGGGGGGGGGCGTGGTGAGAGCGGGGGATGGAGGCTGGTATTAGTTGGAGGGGTGGGGGTGAATGAGTCCAGTGACCACCAATCATTTGACAATATTGCGTCATTTTCCTCTACCATAGTTCTACAGTATTTCATACAATTCTTACTGACGAGTGATTCCAATCGTACTAATTGTCATGGTGAGAGAGAATCAAATCCTGTTTGACGAACCAGAGAGAACACAATTTACTTCGGAACAAAATCTCAAGAGCAAGGTCGTGGTCTGCAGACACCAAATGCACGTAAGCTAAGTGATACTGGATCAACCACAGTGGGTATCGCAGAGTGCCACAAGCATAGGCAGATACCCTTCGCTACGCTGCTACAATCTGAACGCTGAGAGGGAGTTTGGTAAGAACCATGCGTTTACTCACACACGTTCCTAAATTTACCAACAGCTGTCCAATGGCACCACCTTAGAAGTTACAAATGGGGACTGCAATTTGGACAATTGTAAGAGGACCCTAAATAAATCGGATATGCTACTCAATCACACAGTGGAGGCATCCTGCTTAAATCTGTTTAGCTTACGTCGCCAACGTACTGCGCTGTTAAATTATACGCCACGTCATCCCCCGGTCCAAATACGCATACTGCATAAATCAGACTAATTAGGTAGTCGGGGGCTGTGGTGTATCGAGAGTGGATGGGCGGTATGATCACTATCGTATCGAAATCGTACTGTGGGCATTATGCACACAGTGTCCACAAGAGGTTCTATAATAGGAGGGCAAAACGTTACGTCATCTTTAGAAATCATCGTCTCGCATGTTTTCGACCACAAAGAAACATAGATAACCAACAATAGAAAGCTAAGGCTGCCATCCGCTCTTCCATACTGTGGTTGCCGGCTTTAGTGCATATACACTAATCGTAGTGATACAAAATATAGAGTTAGTGTTTGAGTGGCCAGGTGTAATATAGTTCATCCTGATAACATTAGTGGGCTGGCGAGATACCAACAATCGCTTGTTATATAGGCGCGGCTTACAGTGCAATAGAATGTCTGCATTGAAATATAAACGGTTATTAAAGCAGAACGACTGACGTTAATGTCATTCATAGATTGGGCCATGGTAGGACAAAATTTAACACCCAATAGCACCCAACATCCACGGAAACTGTATTTTGCCGATGGTTTGTACGGAGATTGGAACATTTATGTGTTAACAACACCCGAACTAATAATTGATTCCGGTGCATATTAAATGTCAGCGAACAGCACGGACGACTGGTTGTGAATGTGGCTGCAACCCCCGGTGAATTTCCCGCCTGGTTAAAGCAATGTGCGTGAAGGCATGTCACACATCTTTAGAGTCCACGATTAGACATCAAGGGGATATGGAGTTTTAAAATATATACATAGAACCCCCAAAAAAAATGAAAAAAAAAAATTACACGGAAAAAACAAAGTGGCCCCACTAAAATTCGTAAAAAGCACGACACACCAAACCCCACTCTAACACAAAGTATTTCACTTTAAAGTGAAATAAACAAAAGCAGAATTCGCAAAAAAATCCGGCCCCAACCCAAAGCGGCCTGATAAGCACCATGCCCCTTGAAATCGAATATGCGTATGGTGCGTTCAAGTAAAAGTTTCCTGCCATTAAGCGAATTTAGATGGTAAAACTTTTACTCCAAAATATATTAGGACTTCACTTTCAGTTATTGTGAAACCAGTTTCGAAATTGCTCACTAAAATCACGGGACACACAAGTGTACATAAGTGGTCAGATTGGAATGTATATTTATTTTTTTCCAATACAAAACAATGCTAACCGGCCGGGGGTCACAAATCGCTTCGTCTTGATTTCGGAAAACGTGGCGAACATCGCCTGAGCAGTGTACATAAGGAGATCCATCTGTAAGTTGGTGAAGTGGGTATTTATTCGAGAATGTGCTGCGATTTCCAACGACTAGAAAAGCAGTGTGAATTATAAGTAGTATTAAAGATTTATGTTATATATCCTTTATTGTTATGAGAATTAGTTGTAAAGAAACCGGGGGTAAACTTGGGGTCAAAAAATACAAGTGTGAGACACCAACCTATTGTAAAGATCTGCTAAACACGTATTATTAAAATATAACATAATAATACGTTTGGCTAGCACGCACTCTGAGGAATGATGTTCGCCAAAATCGTATCACTGAAGGTCAAAAAGTGCATACAAGGAAAAATTTTTGATCTCTTGAGGCGTTGATTGCGGAACAAAAAAGACGGTGGGCAATGTGTGACAGCGCCAACCGTACATCTCAGTCTGAGATTTTTTAATTAACGACACAAGGCGGTAAACTGTCCTCCGTCCATTATATTGTTTTTGCTGCTTATTAGTCATTAACCGCTAAGGATAGCGCCTTTAAGTTAATGTGTTAGTAAGACCATAGCGTGTTGGGGTGCAAGGACATAAACAACACAGAGTTATTTGAGTAAAAAGCTGCTTAAAGGCGAAACGCAATAGTTGCCCTAGGGAAGGCGCCCTCAATTTCAAGAAGCGCTGGTTTGTGTGATACATAATGCTTGGTCTTTGTGCAATTCACTGGAGTGGGATAACTAAGCACAAATTAAGTCCTCATAGAAAAGCACAACGTTGATATGAAATTCCGGATCCGGATTTTTTGTTCAACAGGATCCTACGGCACTCTTATACTACAGATAAACAAAACTCCGATAATCATTTCAAACTTTGGAATTCAGCGTTTTTATGATAATATCTTTATTTGAATTGACTATTATTTTAAATCACAATACAAAATTGTATATTTCGAAAACTCTGAGTCAGCTTTGCTTCGGTTCACCTAGATCTGTGATTGAATTCCTTATCTTTTCTTACAACTCCCGGCAGTCAAATTCTCAAACCCCATTCAACCATGGGTTAATTAAATTACGTCTCACACATCTATCAATCTGTAAAGTTTTGGCGTTGTGCTTAACAACAAGAGCAATTTGACAAGGTTTTATCTACACGCGCTCGAATGTCAGCCGTTCATATACTCAGTGTCCCGGTGACTGAGTGTCCTACCACCCGATCTGTGCCATTGTTCTCCATTGAGTGGTGTATGCATCATTTGTTTTCAGCACTGTTCCCAAATGGTCTCGTCTATAAAGTCACGGTTTATTCCGTACATGTTGCTATGGGTAGCTAGGACACGCTCTCATTGGGAGACACCATTCCTTTACACCGCTATGCCCCTAACTTTCACACCATGATAAAAAGGCGATGCCACACAAATACTTATGTGCCTTCATAAATACATAATCCCAATACGATGTGCAAATCTCCAAAATTGTATGCCAAAAACAGTTTTGGGTTTTTACCGTTTCCTGGAGAAATTGGTTATTGAATGTAAGCAAGATCTTGGGCCTGAATCATGGACCCAATGATACGCATTGTGGCCATTCAAACAAATTTGCCATTAAAATGATTGCCAAAAGAGTAATTTTGGGAAATGGTCCTTCTGCACATTACTCTAGAATATAGTCACGATCTTCCAAACAGGCCATCGACCATAATTCACATTTCGAGATATCGCGATAAGTTTTAGATGAATTTGAATTGCATATCTAAACTTGAAACATATTAGAGAAAATGAATTTTTATGTGTCATTGTGGCATTGAAACGTTCTTCATTTTTGAGCACGCTTTCCAGTCAAATTATCCGTGTTTTCCTTGGTCAAATTTAATTTACAAAGGTTGGAAAAACTAAAAAAACCTCCTCTGTTATTATGTCAAAGATTCGAATACCATTCCCTGTTGGCGTACTCAAGGAAGATTCGATCGATTGCCGTCAGCAGGTGTATTGACCCGTTGAACATCTTTTGCCTGTGAGGGCGCTAGAAATGGCTATGCTTTTTACGATTTTCTTAGGGCGTCATCTTCTCTCTGATGAGTACGTTAAATAAACTTATCCTTCTTGGGTTCCCAATGGAACATCATTGCTTACAATTTTGTACAACTGGAAAAGGTAACAAACCTGCACTTTTTTAATTACAGATTAGCTACTTCTGCTGAACAAAAAAGGAACTGCAGGAAATTAAAAAGGACAGGTCACATGACAAACTTAACCATTGAACCATACCAGAAACTCCAATTGATTAATTGGTGCTTTTCACCCAAACTTTAGGAGCTGGACACGCATATAGGCCCAGTGGATGAACTGATTTTTTGGTTGGGCATGGTTGACCAGATTTTTAAACATGGATAACTTATTTTTGGATAAAACGATTTCGATCTCCGGACTGAATTTAAGATAGATTCTTATCAAAAGCAATGACTTTGAAGCTTGATTCTATAAATTATTGAGGCGTTATAGGTTATTTTGGCATGTTGAGCATACAATTTCAGATTGCGTCCTGGGAACTGAAACATTCCAAATGAGAGTACGTGAAACTGAATATCCGCCTGAAAAGGAATCTTCATGCTTGCACGTTTAATACGACCTCCAAGGTTCAATCTCACTAACAAGGCATTTTCATCTCTCCGCAGGCCAAAAGACGATAAAACTAGAGTCACTGGAACACCTGGTTGTACAGGAGATTGTTGTAAAGCATAACGAGGAAAAACACCAGATGAGGATTAGTGTTCTTCCCACAATGCATTTCTTCCGATACAATTTTGCCACTGGTTGTCCCATGAGACAAAAGTAATTAAATTGAAGATTAGGGATGAGTTCTGTTTCATTTAATACTTTTGTCACTATGTTCATGTGGACAAAGAGCAAAATTTGTATGGTTGGAAATGCCATGTATGGGAAGAACATTCTATCTCCTTTTATGAGTTAACACTTTTGGTTATGTTGTAAGATAGATGATCCATGTACAACTTGATAGGGATATTATTGTGGATAACATCGGCGGATGAGAATTCTAGATGGAATAGCAGGAACAGTGTTTATTTATTATTTTATTATTAGATTCTTGTTTTGCCTGGGGAGACCCAGAATCAGTGACGGAACACTGTTTTCATGGGTGCCCAGGGGCAAACAAACTACTCAAAAGTGGTTACAGTACATGAAAAAGTGTTATGAAATAGCGGTGAGCTTATTGGCTTAGATGCGCGCTCTCAGTTACTCAAAAACTATAGTCATGCGGTGACGCCAGAAATCCCAAATTAAGCTTCGTCACTGGTTTAACAGTAACAACGAACTCATGAGAGAAAAATTTTATTTTTTATATGTTATCAAACACATTTTCATATCCTAAAATCGTCGACGCTGGAGAGTCAAATCCACTATAAGAGTTATTTCTGAGTTTTTATGTATGAATACGGACGAGGACGAGGTCATTAGTCCATGGGAACATCCACATCAAATTGCACAAACCGGTATGTGTTTTTGCAGCCTGTTATTTTATTATTAGTATTGTTGTTATTATATTATTGCTATTATTTTGTGTGAGATACTATATTGAATGAGGCCTGACCACCATCATTTGACTATATTGCGTCATTTCTATAATACCTATTTCTACATATTTCATCATTCTGTACTGACGATTGATCATAATTCTAAATCAGGAAAGAAAAATCAAATCCTGTTTTACAAACAGGAGGAACCCAATGTACTCGGAGACAATATCTGAAAGAGTCAGGCCGTGGTCTGCAAACCAAATGCACGTAAAGCTAATGAGACGGGGATCAACCCTGGTATCGCAGGAGTACACAAGCAAGGGAGATACCCTTCGCTACTCTGCTACAAATCTGAACTAAGAATTTGGTAAGAAACATGCGTTTTCCCCGATCCTAATTACCAACTCTGTCCAGATGGCAACACTTAGAAGTTACAAAATGGGGACTGCAATTTTGTCATTTAAGAAGGAACCCTAAATAAATCGGGATATGCTACTCGATCAAGAGAGTGGAGCATACTGCATGAAATCGGTAGCTTATCGATCGCCAATCGTACGTGGCGCTGTAAATTTACGCCACGTCATCCCCCGGTCCATACGTCATACTGCATAAATCAGAAGCTAATTAGGTAGCCGAGTATCGAAATTGGTGGCGATGTCACTATCGATATCGAAATCGTCTGTGGGCATTTGCACACAGTGTCACACAAAGAGGTTCTATATAGATAGAGGGGCAAAAACGTTACGTCCATCTTTAGAAATTCATCGTCTCGCATGTTTTGCCGACCACAAAGAAACATAGAGTACCACAATAGAAAGCAATGGCTTGCCTCCGCTTCTTCCACATACTGTGGGTGCGCTTTGCATTATACACTAATCGGTAGTGATACAAATTGATGTATGGGTTAGAGGGGCCCAGGTGTAATAATAGTGGCACCTGGATCATTGGGATCAGATACTCACTCGCTTAGGTTCTTAGGCGCGCTTAGGTGAAAAGATGTATTCATTGATGCGGTTTATTTAAATCAAGACGACTGACGTGTCATTTCATTCGTTGTGTGGCCATGGGTAGGACAAAATTTAACCACCCAATAGCACCCAACATCCACAACTGAAGTATTTGCCGTATGTGTGGTTGTATCGAATTTGGACATTATTGTTGGATACAAGCACCCAAACTAAGTGACTCTATTATGTCGTCATAGCAAAATGCAGCGCCCCCCGCTGACTGCTGGTTTTGCATGGCTTCACCCCTTGTGTCACACGCCTGGTTTAAGCAATTTGCGTGAAGGCAATGATCAACACGATCGTTAGAGTCGCACGATTAGACATCAAGGGAGACATGGCATTTTAAAAAGTATATACATCTCACCCACAATGTGACACGAAAAAACCAATGTGCCCCACTAATGAGTAAAAACACACACACCCACCTCTAAAACAAAAGTATTCTTTAAAGTGGAAATAAAAAAGAAATTCGAAAAAAAATCCGGCCCAACCCAAATTCCTATGCCCCTCCCCTTGAAATCGAATGATGCGTCATGGTGCGGTTCAAAGTGTTCCGCCATTATAGCGAGATTTTAGATTGAAAACTTTTTACTCCAAAATATATTATGACTTTCACTTTCAGTATTTTGATAACAGTTCGAAATGCTCACTAAAATCACGTGACTGTGTACATTTTCAAATTGTAATTTATATTTATTTTTTTCCAATACAAACAATGCTAAACCGGCCGTTCACAAATCGCTTCGTCTTGATTTCGGAAAACGGTCGACCATCGCCTGAGCAAGTGTAACATAAAGGAGATCGCCATCTGTAGGTTGTTTTTATTTCGAGAATGGTGCTGCGATTTCCAACTTCTAAAAACGGATTTAATTTATTAAATATTTTATTTTATATATTCCTTTTATTTTTTATGTTTGTCCGTTATTGTGTCAATTCAAAGTATACACCAACATTTGTAAGATCTGCCTAAACACGTAATTATTAAAAATCATTAATACTTTGCGGCACGATTCTTGAATGATGTTACGCCGAAAATGCGTGATCACTGAAGGTCAGAAAATGCATACAAAGGAAAAATTTTGATCTCTTGAGGGCGTTGATTGCGGAATTTCTTGTGACAGCGCCAAGCCGTACATCTCAGTGCGTGAATATTTTTTAATAAACGACACAAGGCGGGTAAACTGTTCTCACTTCATTATATTTTTTTTCTTACTGAGTAGTCCTCATTAACCGCTAAGGTATCGCTTTAAGGTTAAAGTTTAGAATAAGGGACCATAGGCTATGTTGGGGTGCAAATTACATAAACACACACATATGTATTTTAGTTAAAAAGTGCTTTAAAGGCTATAAACGCAGATATTTCCCTAGGAAGGACGCCCTCAAATTTAAGAAATCGCGTTTTTTGTGTATACATAATGCTTGTTCCTTTATGCTAATCCGCTGTGTGAAATAACTACAGCACCAAAATGAAGTCCCTTCATAGAAAATCACAACTTTGATATGAAATTCCGGATACCGGATCTTGTCTGTCAACAGTATCCACGGGCACGTCTTATAATACAAGATAAACAAAAAAATCCGATTCATCTCAAACTTGGAATTCAGCGTTTTAGGAGAATATCTTAGTTTTAGTTGACTATTTAATTAATACACAGAACAAATTGTTATATTTCGAAAATCTGAGTCAGCTTTGCTCGGTTCACCTAGTAATGTGATTGAATTCTTTATCCTTTTCCCTTCAACTCAGGCAGCAAATTATCAAAACCCCATTCAAACAATGGAGTAATTTAAAATTTACGTTCTTCCACATCTATCCAATACTGTAAAGTTTGGCGTTGTGACTTAACAAAGACAATTTGCAAGGTTTTATCTACACGCGCTCGAATGTCATTTGCCGGTGTTTTCATATACTGCGTGTCCGGTGACTGAGTGTCTACCCACCAAATTGTCTATGTGTCTCCATTGAGTGGTGTATGCATCATTTGTTTCAGAACTGTACCCAAATGGTCTCGTCGTATACAAGTCACGGTTTATTCCGTACATGCAGCTATGGTAGCTAGGACACCTCTCTCATGGGAGACACTCAGTTTCTTAAACCGGGCTATGCCCCTAAATTCCAGCACAATGATAAAAATAAGGCGAGCAACACAAAATACTTATGTGCCTCATTAATATACATAATTCCCAAATACGATGTGCAACCCCAAATTGTGATGGCCAAAACATTTTGTTTTACCGTTTCTGGAGAATCTGTTATTTGGAATGGACGCAGATATTTGGTCCTGAATCATGACCCAATGATACGCATTTGGCCATTCTAAAATTGCCATTACAATGTTATTCCCAAAAGAGTAATTTTGGGAAATGTCCTTCAATGCCACATTACTCTAAGAATATAGTCACGAATCTTCCAAACAGGCCAATCGACCAAAAGTCACATTTCGAGATATCGGCGATTGAAGTTTTAGAGAATTATGAATTTGCATATCTAAAACTTGAAACATATTAGGAAAATGATTTTATGTGTTCATTGTGGACATTGAAACGTTCTTCATTTTGAGCACGCTTTCCATTCAAATATCCTTTATTTTCCTTGTCAAATTTAATTACAAAGGGATTGGAAAAACTAAAAACCTCCTCTGTTATTATGTCAAAGGATTCGAATACGCATTCACCTGTTTGGAGTACGCCGTACTCAAAAGAGTCGATCGATTGCCTCAGACGGTGTATTGAACACGTTGAACATACTTTTGCCTGTGGAGGGCGCTAGAAATGGCTATGCTTTTGTACGATTTTCTTAGGCGTCATCTTCTCTTCTGATGAGTTATTTGTTTTATTTTGTAATCAGAATTGATTTAATCAGATACTTAATACTTAATGTAAAATACATTTCATCAAACTCTAAATATACAGTTAAATTAAATGAAAACCTGAACATTTTTACGGGGTTTGTTGGAAGAATTTCTGTCAGGATTTTCTTGTAAAATTTACAGTATTATTTCTGTAAATCTTAATGCTTAATCGTATATATAATTGTCCAGAGGTCCAGAAATCTTTTGGAGTCTTATCTATATGGAATCAATATAACACAATATGTGGATGCCCCAAAATCTCTTGTTGCACCTTAAAAGGGTACACTTAAAAATAATTTCCTGTATCTACTCAATAAAATTAAGTGTAATCGGTTTGCATTCAGTTTTATTGAATAATTTCAATGAATACTCTTTTAAGTTACCATTAGTCATATATTTTAATTGAGATGGCTGAAAATGCTTTAATCAGCACAACTCATAATAATTTGGCTACATGTACTCAAAATCACACTACTTTATTGCGCTCATTTAAAGGTGCAACAAGAAATTTTGTGGCACCCATATATTGTGTCATATGTAGTGATTTCATATAAGATAAGATCCCCAATAGATTTCTTACCTTGTCTTTGGTTACAGAAATGCCTTGAAAGTAAAAACACGATTTTCATTTGCTTAACACTTAAGTGCCCAAGCTAAAAAAACTTCCGTTAGTGCCCAAGGGGGGGGGAGGGTTCCTAGAGACCCAACCCAGATAACCACTTTCCCGTGGGAGTTTGATCATGACACTAACACAAGTAAATGGGGGTCACGTAAGAACCACATACCCACAATAAAAATGAAAATCCGACCTTTGACCTATGACCTATGGCCAATTGAAATGTTCACTCTTTGAAAAAGAGTGGGTCGCATTTTTCCATCCTCAGCAACTCCAATATAAGGTTTTGAATCAAAATAATTCATTATATCTACTCTAGAATAACCAATTAAATAATCATTTCAAAATATAGCCAAATTTATACCATCTTGTATTTTTCTCAGAAACTTCAAAATCGCCTTATTTTTCCCATAGACTTACACAGTTAAGAGCACGGCATGACAAAATTAAAATTGATGCTATCAGCATATAAAAGGTTATTTGATTTAAGTATTATTAATAGTAATTAATTACCTCCTAAGGTATATATCTAAGCAAATAAATCCCAAGATTTAATTACTTTAATTTTTTAATTAGTAAAATATCTTGATTTTTTCACTTCCGTTAGTGCCCAAGGGGGGAGGGTTCCTAGGGACCCAACCTAATTATTCTAATGAAGCCGTGGGCGGATTTAAATTTTTGTATCAGGAGAAGCGTATTCATAAATCAGACAATTAGCAAAAAACTCCTTGAAAAATTTGATTGCGTAACCGAGAAATCGCAAAAAAATGTTGGGTACTATGGAACCCCCCCCCCCCCCCGGTGCCCGTGCACTTAAGTGTTAATTTCAAACATTTAGTATTTACTAATATAAGAAATTAGAAATTTCACAATTTTGTACAAGAATAGTTTTTTCAGCTTAATCCTTTCACATGGGGACGTTTTAATAAAAAGCTTTACATTGGGGCAAAAATCAGAATTTTCATATTTTTAGTGACACCTGTTATGTGTCTTTTTGCACCTTTAATATCGGCTATACACAGATAATTTATGAAGTTGTTCAATGGATGGAACTCAATTAGTGTTGTAGGTATGTGGGGAAATAATGATCTTAATTTGGGTAACTTTTATAGCCTATACCTAACTGGGAATCAAACCCGGGACCCTCTGTTTACATGAAACCAAATACTTAACCACAACACTACGCTACCTAACAGTGAATATTTAAGAACATTGAATATACATTATTTTCCTTTCAAATTATATTGCAAATTAAAACGAATGTCATACAAAACATTAAAGGACTACAACAAGAGAATTTGGAACTATCCATAAAAAATTGAAGTGAAAATAAGTTACTAAATTAGTGCTTGCTTGTGTACTTTCTGGGTTTACCATGTTTACAAATTGCCTTGTTGTTATAATTTTTAATTATTAACTTAGCTGACTTGAGTCTGGTTTACTTATTTTACAATGAATTGATTGGCAGCAACAAATGTAAAATCAGTAATTGTTACTATTTTTTTCACAATATACCGTAACTTAATAATGTATATTTGTGGTTGCTTACATTTCTCAAATGAGGAGGTTAAGGGTCATTTTGTGACAATTTTAAGAATTTACTATTTACATATTTTTGGGAGCTATTAAAATGAATGAACCTGAGTGGGTTTTTACGATTGATGATTTTGGATCACAATTACTTATATTTATTACAGCTACACACGAGTTTGTTACTTATGTCCACCCTCTAGTCACCTTTTCGACCAGACCTCTAGGCCAGACAGTGTTGAGAGGGGAGATGAATCTCGTAATATCCCATTGATCGATAGGTTCAACTTTATAATTATTTTATAATGCTTTTCCGTACGTGGGTCATGGTGTTTTTGTGGGCCGCCAGCTATAGCTGGCAGGACCACTTAGCAATCCGTTGTGCGTGTGTATGTATGTGTGTGTTTGTATGGATGTGTGTGTCAAAAATTGTTAAGTTTTTTCATGGGGCGGCCCACAGCTTATATTCTTTGAATATAGCGAGCGCGAAAGCCGAGAACCGCGAAATTCTAGTTATTGTGGCCGCCAGCTATAGCTGGCAGGACCACTTAGCAATCCGTGTGCGTGTGTATGTATGTGTGTGTTTGTATGGATGTGTGTGTCAAAAATTGTTAAGTTTTTTCATGGGGCGGCCCACAGCTTATATTCTTTGAATATAGCGAGCGCGAAAGCCGAGAACCGCGAAATTCTAGTTATTGTGGGCCGCAGCTATAGCTGGCAGGACCACTTAGCAATCCGTTGTGCGTGTGTATGTATGTGTGTGTGTTTGTATGGATGTGTGTGTCAAAAATTGTTAAGTTTTTTCATGGGGCGGCCACAGCTTATATTCTTTGAATATAGCGAGCGCGAAAGCCGAGAACCGCGAAATTCTAGTTATTGTGGCCGCCAGCTATAGCTGGCAGGACCACTTAGCAATCCGTTGTGCGTGTGTATGTATGTGTGTGTGTTTGTATGGATGTGTGTGTCAAAAATTGTTAAGTTTTTTCATGGGGCGGCCCACAGCTTATATTCTTTGAATATAGCGAGCGCGAAAGCCGAGAACCGCGAAATTCAGTTTAGTTACTGGGTAAACATACAATGCCAGATTGGTCTGTTTTGGAAGACTTTTATTTGGCGCGGGATTGCCAGACTAGTCCGGCGAATTAGCGTTTGCCATTTCCAAAAGTGAAAAACTATTATAGCTACAAATTGGAATGTTATTTTTCCTCAATATTTGGTATATGAAAAGAGCTCCTGATATAGTATCATAATATGCAAAAAAACTCAATTCAGCCCAAATGCGATTGGTCTGTTTGAAAGACTCGTTGACGATATACTCGTATTTTATTAAATACTATTACTTACTTTATCAAAGTTTGTAAAAATAGTAAAAAGGACACAGAATGGTAGTCCTTTGAAGATTCCATTAGAATATGTTCCTCAAAAGGGATCCTGGATCCATTTTGGTTGTAATGTTGTCTGGATCCATGCCTTTCCAAAATACTAACAGTAAATTGTAGTACCGTTTGTGACATTTCACCTGTCCCATATTAGTTACTTTACAAAATCAAGTTCTAATTGAACTCGTTTATCAGTAAGTATAGTATCAACGCATTTTTGGCGGGCATTTTGATAATCGCCCTCTAGTGTTATGGTAAGGTAAGTAATCACGGGTTGATTAATTAGTGTGCTACTTATCCAAATTGAAGAAAAGATAGTTTTAAATGTGTTCAAATTGCGATTATTTAAGAAGGCAGTATTGAAACGATATAATCCAAAACGCAGAATGGCGGCCATTTTTAAGACACCATTATAATATGACCCCCCCCCCCGGGATTCTTAGTAATTTTAATTTGTGATGTTCTGCAGCAGCCACCATACTTTTCAAAAAATAACAAAATTAGCTTGTATTTGTAAGCGACTTACAACCTCCGCTATTTTTAGAGCACTTTGGGGTCATATGCTCACCTATACGGAAGATATCACCATTTAGATTACTATATTTGATACGGTGTTACTTTGCTCACTAATAGGCGCATATTTGTAAACAAGGACGTATATATTAAGATATCTATTGAAGCATAGCGATATTAGCCTGACTTTTCGCTTTAATATGGAGCAAGTTCATTATATTCCAATCTAGAAAGGTATGGAATGTATTAACTTGAATTTTTTTCACCGGTACCATACTCATGTCAAGACAATGTCATCTCATATGTAACTCTCGTCAAATCACCTGTGAATTGGCCGATAGCTGAAGTTTTTCTTTGGATTGCCAGTGCTTAACATAATCCTAGGAATGTGAACCTGTCAGGGAACATTTTTCGTTTCCTTAATATCTGGAAAACCTTAGAAAAAATAGCATTTGTAGCAGCGCCACTAGGTAAGTATTTCATGCAAGAAATTTCATACTAGTCTATTACTTCACTTGATGGCTTCATTCCGTAAATCATGAACTTGTGTTAGCAAAATCTAGTAAGAATGTTCCGAGTGTCGTGTTATCTCTTATATTGTCACTCCTACCGACCATTGGGAGTACGTATAATATATCAAAACTTCGTCTTTGCTATATTGATTTCCCTTATTTAGCCTGAGCTCTATATCGTCCCATGAATCCTTTGCGTTTCCTTCTATGGTATAGAAATGTTTTTTTTTAAATCGGTCTTCTTAATCACATGGATTGTTTCACTTTCTGTCCTTCTTGAATTTCGTTGTTGTCATTGGTTGTCCACACTAATACACCTTAACTCTTATTTTTTTTTCTATCGTATTCGTTGTCTTGGCAGCATTGTCCTTCAAATATCAGGGATGTTAGTCAGGGATTTACAGTTAAAAAGTGTTAATCAGTTGCTTAGGCAACTGATTATCAGAAGCGATGTGATCACATTACAGTTTTCTTTTTTATAAATTGATGGTTCGGCTGTGTTGTAACATCTGTCGTATATAAGTGTTGGTAATAGCGTTATTGGTTACGTCTATTCGCATTGTGATTTGTATTTTCCTGCATGCATTTTTGTTCGCCATTTTCGGAGTTCCAAATGTAATGGTACCTTTGATAATTTTTTTTTCTCATTTATATTTTATTATTCTCCTCAGACAACAGGCATTTGCATTCACACTACAGTGCCTACCACAAATAATTAGAGTTAGTACATCCAAGGTAACAACAATTTATTGAAGTTTTCTAAGTACAGAATATTTTGACTAAGAAATTGTTTAGATACATAAGTATAATATTACCTGTTTACATGATAACTATTAGGTACCACTTAGTACTTGATCACATAATTACCCCTCATAATACCAATATCGGAGTTGTGGAGTCATGTTTAACTTTGCATTTCACTGATAACAAAAAGAGTGAAGTCACTCTAATCAAAGTCCCAGGGAATATGGAATTACCAAGTACGGAAATTGCTGTTTGCAAAACTTGTGCAAGAAACAAGATACGCCTGTAAATGTTTGTAAAAACATTAAAAACGTACCCCGGGGTCTATAGGCATTTAATGTACATCAATTTACAAAAATAAGCATTTTGACCCGTTTAAACTAAATTATATACTACATATGCTGTAGGTGTCTGGTTCTATGATGTGGGCTGGGTCATTAAAACCCAAAAAGTAAGGCAGACGACGACGAAGAAATAACACAAATAGCACCCGTGGCTTAAAGTTTAGCAATAAGCACAACTATTATTTTCATCATGAGGAGTGGTGTTCACCACCCGTAAGGACTTCTTTGGTAACTCTCAATTACTGTATGGTAAATTCACGCTCAGATTTGCTGATTTGTGGTGCGAGGCGCATCTGTATCTGACCAAGTATAGTTATCTGACCACCATAACAACCAATTAGTTAAAAAAATCAGGGTACATAAAAAAAATAAGGAATATACACAAAAATTGGCAAGTCAAGCACTGATCCAGAAGCACATTAAGGTACACAATGTGAACAACACTCTTTGGAAAAAAAAAAACATTTTTTGTGTAGCTCGCCACCTTAAGGCACTCTTTGTGTTAATGGTGTTAATTTGTGTACAGTAAATCAGTGGAAGAAGTTTCTTTGGTATAATGCAGTGTGCCGTTTTTATGCATGCACTAATTAGAGTTAAAAGTGTTGTTAACATCTCAATAATATCAGAATTGCATTGTTAAAAAGTTACAGACTGCAAATGCTTCCTCTATGCTCACCAGACATAGCAGAGGGAAGCTTGATGGTCAATAAATAATCAATAAAATAAATTAGGGCACATAATAAACATAGTAAAACACCCAATACAGGTGACGGTCAAGCAGAGGTGGAAGCAAATCTCAGGCGTATTACATTCTTTGGTAAACCGGTAACCCTAAAATGTGTTTGGCAATATAAAACCACCTGTGATTCATCACCTTAATGAGTGAACAGTGTAAATTAACCAGCCTAATTTGCTGTGTGCGATTGTGGTCATGTTTCATGCCAGGATGTGGATAAATCAGTTTTGAGGTAAATTGGCAGGATATGTATGTGATGAATAAGCGAGCGGTTTCAAAGTGTCAGAATTTCCACCTCGCTTTTTACCATCAGTTTTGCTTTCCACTACTAACAGTATCTTTCACCATTGTGAGGGTCGAGCCTGAAGTGGGGGACTGGATTTTAAGCATAACCTGGCAACAAAACTGTACAGAAGCCTTTAATTTGCAGAGTCAAAAGGCTATAGTCACAGAACTCAGTTACCACAAGCTACAGTAATTTGTCACAGTTATTTGTTTCCCTTCAGAATTAAAAAAAAAAATATTATATAAAATTATAATGATCATTTATAATTTCCAACACAATCATTAGGCCATGTAAGGAAAATTTGCAATCACGCATCACCTGTGTGGATCTACACCTGTGTGGGTCTAGTACTAGGTTATCAATGAAAAGGTAAGTATGGCTCAAAAATGCAATGTGGCTCATTAATAATTCACCAAGGCTTTGATTTGTGGAGTGTGAAGTTTACGTGCAAGTTGCAGTGCACATGTCATGTCACACAATCATGCACTGCAGTAACAAGTTATGGCACTTTAACATGTGCTTTTGGTCAACCTGGGGCCCTCAACCCCTCTATTTTGAAACTTCCTCCTTATTTTCCCTCATACTCTTCTTCCACATATAAGAGTCTCTTGAGTCTCCTTATGTGGGCAGTAATCAAGTAGAATACTGCACTTGTTGTGCAAAAGCAGCACATGTCTTGGAAAGCTTTTCTCGCGGGTACATTTTCAATTTTCCCGGGAATCCTTCTCACACAGCCTGTTGATGACTGTTGTTTCTATTTTGTATCTAAGTAAATGAGTAAATGCTGATTGTACCGTGGTATGCTTGGGAAAAGTTAAATAATAACCACAGCAAGTAAAACAACATACAATATGAGCAAACATGTTATCAAATGAAAGCACTTTTACACGTGACCATTATTTAATGTGACCCTCACTATAACATTATTTTCAAGATAGCCTCACACAACTTTCTCCGCGTCCGGCCATCCTTCAATGTAGTTACTGATGTGCACGTTTAATACATCCGTGTAAGAGCCTGAAATACATCTAGGTTGCGCTCTTCACCTCCCTGGTTGTGCTAAGCAGGTGTGCCGAACATAGCTAGCCTGCAGGCTTAAACACTTGCCAAAAGCAATTTCCGTTACACAGCTCCCCTCCTTCTGAAGCGCTGTCCCCTAGCTCTAACAGAAGCACTAACATCTGAGGAAAAATTGCAGACGCCCCAGAGAACTCACAGACGTCATACACTTTAGTGTCTCCATACAAAGCCCAAGCTTGTGGTGAAGTTCAACAACAGCAATCATACAACCACTTGACCTTTTAAAGTGACCATAATTTTGGTCATACAATAATATTGTGGAGGTCCATTTTCTTTTCTCCTCCACCGTACAATATGGTATGGTCAATAAACCGGGGTCCTCTATAATGTGGTTATGATGTTAAGAAAGCCGTCCTTTGGTTTGCTTCAACCTCTCCGATGTTTAAGAAGTGAAGTTCTTGCCTCTATTCGAAACACCTTCGGTCTTTCAAGAGTTTGTATCCACCGACTGCTTCATGCAAGTTTCTGCATTGCGACTGAATAAATGCAGCTGTACATACTGCGGGTTTCCTTGGCATCATCAAACTATTATTACTATTGAGATGGTATGTCCAAAATATTGTACCCGAACCTCAATCTTGCTGGGACTTTCCTGGTCCTGGGTGGGTTTCGCTCGCACTAACTACTGTCCATCCGTGGCTTTGTCATTTTCATTATGTCGCATTGTTCATTGCTTCTTCATTAGTCTGCTTGTCTCGAGTCCCTGATTCTGAAGGCTTTATCTGGGTCTGGGTTTTGTGCTCCCCGATTCTCCGTACTTTCAGATTCAGGTATGTTTGCTTCCTGCATCCTTGGTGCTCCTGGCAATGGTCCGTGGGGTATTCCATGCTCGGATCCTCTTGTGTCCTCTGGTGTTGTAGCACATTTCCATGTCGGAGTTGGACCTTGATGATCTTCAAGCGGTCTGCTGCACCACTCATGGGTCGGCATCTTGGTGGCCCGCTGAATGCGAAGCACCACATCACACAACTTCGCCGTGATCATTATGGCCCTTCCCAATTCCAACAAGTTTTCTGCAGACACGGGCTTCCGAGCATGGGTTGTAGAGCCACACAAAATTCCCAACCTGGTGTCCAGGTTCTTTGGTGGCATTAACGATTATAATAATTCCTCTTCTGTCTGCCGTCGGGCACTTAGCTTCAGTTGTATAGCGGACACGCTCGGTAGACACCTCGCAGTTTTTCTCTTAAATCCGAGACGTATTCAGTTTTGGCATATCTTCCTCATGGGGCGGGCCCTCCTCCAAAAGGTCGAGTGGGCACCGAACTTCCCGTCCAAACATCATGTTTATATTGGGTCTCTTTGTTGTCTCTTGTACACAGACGCTAGGCAAGCCAAAAAACTTTGCAGGTAAAAATCGGCCCAATCCCGTTGGTGCGGCAAAGGTTCCAGCATCACAGACACGGCATTCAAGATGGTTCTATTAAACGCTCTATGGAGTCCCAAGCGGGACTTCGGGTTGTAGGCTGTGGTTCTGGTCTTTTCTTATCCCAAACAATTTACAAGCCTCTTTGAACACTTTTGCCTCGAAATTTCTGCCCTGGTCACTATGGATTGAGATAGCGGGAAGCCATAACGGAAACAAAACTCTTTGCAAGTTTATCGGCTACGGTTTCCACTGTCTGGTCTGGTATTGGGTAGCTTCGACCTGCCTTTAGTCCAATAATCCCCTATCACTAAGACGTATCTATTCCCGTTGTTGGACTCAGGAGGGGCCCCATGACAATCAAGCGCTTATATAACGGCTCCATTGGCCCTCCTATCGATACTGCCGTATGGGTTCTTTCTATGGTGCTTCTGCTTATTTACAGGTTGCTTCCTGCGTGCGCATGGGTACATTGCCGGATAAACCCTCTCACATCTGCAGCTAGGCCAACCCAGTAAAATCTTGATTTCACTTTGGCTGTAGTCTTGGTGACTCCCCATGATGTGCCCTGCTGTGTTTTGAGGCAATGATCAACCCTTAGACGCGTTTTACGTAGTCCGCTTGTATCACTCTGAGCCAGCGAACTGATTTTCCATCATTATCTTCCCAACGTCTGGTAAGAATACCTCCTCGAACTTCAAGCAAAGGCCACTGAGCCCAATCGCGTCCTTAAGGGCAGGTGGTGCAGGAGAAATATTTTCCCATTTGGGTAGTTTTGCAATCCCTTTCTCTTTCCCTCTATGATGCGCCATAGTTGTGTCTTTTGCAACTGTTCTTCCGTATTTAACCAGATCTACATCTCTCTGGACTCTGCCAAACATTCAGGTGGGTCATGTCTCTGGGGAGTGCAATCATCCGGGGACGTATCCGTTAGGGTGACGGCTACCTGCTCTTTTGTGTGACTGGGACCACACTTGCTATGATCCGATTACGTTGGCATACTGTCACATTCTATATATGCCACTTCCTTCTCGATTTTAAGAAGTGCAGTACTTGCTTCCTATTCAACAACCTTTCGGGTCGTTCAAGAGTTGTACCACAGACTGCTTCATGCAGTTCTCTGCATTGCGGACTGAATAAGATGGCTGTACAACATACTGCGTTTTCCTTGGCATCATCAACTATTTACTTTGAGATGGTAATGTCAAAATATTATTAAACCCCCTCACCTTCAATCTTGCTGGGACTACATTCCTGTCCCTGGTGGGTTTCGCCGCACTACTGACTTGTCCATCCGGTGGCTTTCATTTCATTCAGCATTCATTGCTTCTTCATTAGTCTGCTTGTCTCGAGTCCCTGATTCTGAAGCTTTATCTGGGTTCCTGGGTTTTGTGCTCCCCCGATTCTTCCGTACTTTCACTTCAGATTCAGTACGTTTGCTTCCTGCAATCCTTGGTCTCCTGGAATGGTCGTGGGGTACTTCCATGCTCGGAACTCGATCCTCCTGGTGGTCTCTGGTGTTTGTAGCACTTTTTCCATGGTCGGAGTTGTGGCCTTGATGATCTTCAACGGTCTGCATGCAAACCACCATGGTCTGCATCTTGGTTGTGGGGGGGGGGTCGCTGAATTGCGAATCCCACTCACACAACTTCCGTCGCCGTTATCATTGTTATGGCCAGTCCTTCCCAAGGCAGAACAGTTTTCTGCAGACACCTGTCCTTCCGAAGCATGGTTAGAGGAGCCACACAAAATTCCCAACCTGGTATCCAGGGTCTTTGGCATTACATATAATTCCCTCTCTTCTGACCGTCGGCACTTAGCTCATTGTAAGCGGACACGCCCGTAACAACCCCTCGCAGTTTTTCTCTTAAATTCGAGACGTAGTCAGTTGTCATATCTTCCTCATGGGTGCGGGCCCGTCCACCAAAAGGTCGCGTGGCACCGACTTCCCGTCCAACCTCATGTTATTAGGGGTCTCTTTGGTTGTCTCTTGTACACAGGGGCCGATATGCAAAGCCAAAATATTGGAGGTAATGTTCCCGTCCCGTTGGTGTTGCAACGGTTCCAGCAATCACAAACACGAATTCACGATGGTCTATTCAAAACGCCTCTAGAGTCCATCGGACTTCGGGTTTGGCTGTGGTTCTGGTCTTCTGTATCCGAAAATTGTACAGGCCTCTTGAACCCTTTGGGCATCGAAAATTTCTGCCCGGTCCCTTGGATTGAGAGCGGGAAGCCATAGCGGAAACACAAACTCTTTTGACTAGTTTATATGCTATTGTTTCCACGGTCTGGTCTGGTATTGGGTAGGCTTCGACCCACTTAGCCAATCATCACCATCACTAAGAAGTATCTATTCACGTTGTTGGACTCAGGCAGGGGCCCCATGACAATCAAGCGCTATACGCTCCATTGGCCCTACTATCTGATACTGCAGTAGGGGTGCTTTCTTCTTATTTACAGGTTGGCTTCCTGCGGGCGCATGTGGTACATTGGCGGATAAAACCTATCACATCTGCAGCTAGGCCAACCAGTAAAATCTTGATTTTACTTTGGCTGTAGTCTTGGTGACTTCCATGTGTCCTGCTGTGTTTGAGGCATGAAACTCTGAGAACAGTTGTACCGTAGTGCAACTGGCAGCACTCTGAGCCAGCGAACTGATTTTCCATCATTATCTTCCCAACGTCTGGTAAGAATGCCTCCTAGACTTCAAGCACGGGGCAAAGGAGAAAAAATAGGGTTGATTAAGGGAAGGGGGCTCTTGAGGAGAAAATTATTCCCATTGAGGTTTGCACCCCTTTCTCTTGTCAAATCCAAGATGCTGCCATAGTTGTGGTCCTTCAATTGTTCTTCCCGTATTTTAACCAGATCTATCTCTGGAACTACTGCACAACATTCAGGTGGCCAGGTATCTGGGGAGTGAAATCATCTGGGACGTGCATTTGGATGACAGCTACCTGCTCTGGTGTGACTTGGACCACACTTGCTATAATTCAGGTTACTTGGCATTACTGTCACATTCATGCCAATTCCATCTAGTTCGTTGGCTGGGGAATCTGTCTGGTCATCCAGTCGGCTCAGGATGACTAGCATTGTGGCTGTCGACTTGCTCCCCAAGCAGATGCAAATCAGAATTTGGCTCAGCAAGGTTACACTGCACTCCGGTAGGAAGAACAGATGCGTGTACTTCTTTCCTGTGCACCTCAGATTATGTCCTGGTTGGACACTTAATTGGGCTTGCTTTGCCATCCCGAACACACTGTTTACATGGCAACGGGATAGGAAATTCAGCATTTGATGCCTTTTTCCAGGGAGATACCGATCTGTAGTTGATAATAGAAAGATTCTCCTTTCCATCGAGCCATTGTCCATCTGCATCCGGAAATTAATTAGCCATCTAAGTGGACCCGTTGATCAGTCCGCACTCTAAATGGGCGCCCTAAGAGGGGGATAGAGACGGAACTTCTTCAGGAAGGTGATAATAGCTCTCTGCGAGTCGTGCAATAATTTCGCTGCATCAGCGTCGAAGGTTTTGCTCCCATATGCAATGACTCGATCAGTGCCCTGTTGAACTTGTGAGAGAACTGCACCAAGTGCATAGCCACTGGCATCGTGTCTAGAATGAAAGCGTTCTTCAGGCGTGGGGAATGGCCAAGACAGGTGCTGATGTGGAGTCTCTCTTTCAGGGTATTGAAAGCACAATCACAGCTGCGGCGTCACTAAATGCTGCCTTATTCTCGGTCAACTGGTGCAGAGGGCGTGCTATGGCTCCGAACCCCTCAATAAAAAGCGTCTATAATAGGACGCAAGTCCCAAGAAACGTTTGACGGTCCTTTTGAGATCTTAGGTGTTGCCAGTCTGCACAATCCTTGTTTTGTCGGGGTCGTCTGAATTCCATGGTTAGGACACGACTGTTGCCCAAGGTATTACCTGGGGTGGAAAAGGGCACATTTTGACGGTTTCAACTTCAAGTTGGCTGCCCGAAATCGCTTGAAAACCAGTCAGTCTACGGCTCATTCTTCATTGATATAGCAACACAATTACGTCGTCTAGGTAGAGTATTTCCCAGTGAAGACCGCTGAGTACCAACACTCCATTAGCCTCTCAAAAGTAGATGGCGCATTACAGAGTCCGAAGAAGGACATTCCACTCATAAAGGCGGAACTGGTGCTAAAGTGCAGACTTCTGTGATGCATCTCTATCCAAATCAACTGACCAGTAGCCCGAAGACCAAGCCAGTGTTGAGAAACACTGTGCGCCACCAAGCGCGGGCAGAGACTCATCGATGCGTGGCGTGGGTATACATTCCTTTGTGGTGACCAGATTCAACTGCAGATAATCCAATACATAACGATTGAGAGCAATCTTTTTTGAACCAAGACTGAATGGACTTGACCATGGGCTGTGACTTGCTAATCCGAATCTTCTGTCAGTAACCCTTCGTACTTGACGGTTTCAATCTCTATACGTTGGTCAGGGGATTGCCGTTCGTGGGGGCTGTCGCGACAGGTACGCATTTCCTTGTGAATACTGTGGTTTAATGACATTCAGATCCTTCAATGGATCAAAATCACTACTTGAAAATACATCACTAATTGTGGAGGAGTTCTCCACGGCTTTGGTGCTCTGGTGTCCAACCCCGCAACATTGGACTGTTGTACAAGTTCTCAATGTTTGTCATGATCGGATTGGTCTCCGGGTCATCAGTGGTGCAAACATATCTCTCTGGACCGGAGTTAGTGTAGCAAGTGACATTCCACGCTTGACGACCCTAGAGGTTGGGTGCACATTCATTACTCTTACAGGATAAAACCTCATCAGATCCGACGAACTGCTCTTGCAAACACTCAATCCCTGGTCTGCACAGGCCCTGTCTAGTGGTTCTACTAGGCCCAGGGTGTACTCGGCCGATGACTGGCTCTTGCTAGTATGATTTGTTCATGCTCCGGTAGGACGTCACAGTTCTCTGTGGCTACAACTCTGTAACAGTGGTGGTTGATCCATTAATTTTGGCACCGAACAGCTTCACCTCAAATCTTAGAGTACCACCTGCGAGATCCACAGTACCACCAGTTTCAATAAGAAAGTGCATCCCGAGCAGGCCATCTGTATCTATGTTGGCAACAATCATATTGACAACATTGGCCGACTTTTCAAACTGCTAGCTCCACTAGGGTTGTTCCTAGTAAATCAACGTGGGATCCATCAGCTTGGTAATGTCAGTTTTTAGTGGTGCTAGAACTGGGCTTTCCTTTGAAATGAGGTAATAAGATTTTGCAGATAGTAATGTCTGAGATGCACCAGTATCTACAAGCATGTAATCACTTCTACAGAATAGCACTGAGTACACACAATCCCCCTCATTGTGACAAGACTCCATATTACTTGCTCTGGTACGGGCCGTTCACAGGTGGATGTCGCCTCCCCTGGCCCCCTGGGTCGGCCCACTGAAGTTTCCCTGTTGACGAGTATTAATGATATATTTCGGTGTGGGCATACTGATTGCAGCCTGCTGGTGACCATATGTGCCCAAATGACCCTCCTTGTCTCTGCTGATTCCATGCATGCATTGATCCTTGCGGGCTTGGTGATCCCTGTTGCGGCAGCCAGGCTGCTGATAAAACAGCGGTGGCGACTGTGGGTCATAATGGCTAACTGGTGCGACACCCACATGTTTCTGAAAGTGCGTTTGATTGGCCATATTCAGTGCAACGGTAACAGCGCAAAGTTGGTTGCTTGCTGGACAGTCTTTTTCAAGTGTCCTTCCTGGTGAGCAAAACGAGCACTCTTGACTTCTGGTCCGGCGGATAAACATCAGATGTGATGCAGCTGGGCTGTACAATCAGCTGTGACCACTCTGACTCCACCAAGCAGCCATTTATTGTCGCATTTTGTAGAACGACTAACTTTCTAGCGCAACGTAATAGCTCGTCCAAGGGGCTGGTCTACTACGGAAGACATCCTTTTTCACTTCCTTATCACGTATTGCTTTCTTGAAGTATCGTTTGACTTGTTCGGTCTCTTCCTCTCGGGGGTGTAGTTGGGTAAGCCTTTTGGTTTACCAGCTTCTGAATAGTTGCCCTAGTTGCCGAGGGATTCCTTGGGGTGTTGACTAAGTCGTGTCAGCTCAGTAAAGTATGACTCTGCACACTCCCTACTGTCCAGTTCATGTCCCAGGATCTTAACTAGGTCTGAGTAGGAAGAATAATCTGGGCTTACATCATTGTTACTGAGTACACTACAGGGCATCGCCGGGTACAATCATAATAGTTGGTAGGCAGTCTCATCACAATCCCACTTATTGTACCTCTTACAAACTTCAAATTGCGGAGATACTCTTCCAGGTGTAGGACACATATTGTGGTGGCGTTCTCTCCGTCTTTTTTCGATTGGGATGTGTAGCTTCACTCTTGGTAAGGGAATGGCAAGAACATATCTTAATTTCTTTTATCTAAGGTGATGATCTTCATCAGGACTCATATCTTCATTTCTTGTATCTGAAGCTGATGATCTTCATCCAGGCTCAAGGAATGGCGGATTCTTGTATCTTCATCAGGTTTGTTTTACACCCGTACACGTGGGTGTCATTGTTGTCTGGCAATTTCTCGCGCTTTAACCCCCAACGGGCCATACAAGATGGATTTCTGGGTTGTTGATCGAGCTTGAGTTACTTTTTCAACAGTCTCTTCCCGTGCTCAATCTTTAATTGTCTGTTTTCACTTCATGCTTCATTGGCAATGCGCAATTCTGACTAGTTCTTTTTCTTACTTTCACGCCTAGGGGGTGCCTGGTTGTCTGGTGGAAAGTACATGTCGCCATTTTGCTCAAACTTATATCCCACCGCTGCACCACTTGTGAGTGTCTGGTTTCTATGGACTGTGGGGCTGGGTCATTAAAAAAACCAAAAAGTAAGGCGACGGCGACAAGAAATAACACCAAATAGCACCGTGGTTGAAAGTTCAAAGCAAAGCACACTATTAGTTTTCAGCATGAAGGAGTGGTGTTGCACCACCTTAAGGACTTCGTTGGTAACACAATATCAATAATGTTCAGTCTCGCTGATGGCATGTGGTAGATACACAGCTCAGATTTGCTGCATGGGGCGAGAACTCCAATCTGTATTTCACAAGTATTAGGTATCTGACCACCAATAAACAACAATGAAATACAATCAGGGTAACATAAAAACATAATGAATATACACAAAATTGGCAAGTCAAGCACTGATCAGAAGCACCTTAAAATTACACAATGTAAACTTCATGAACAACACGCTTGGTAACAAACATTTTGGCTGTAGCTGACCACTATTAGGCACTCTTTGTGGTATGGTGTTAATGTGTGTAAGGAATCAGTGTATAAGCTCTTTGGTATAAATTTAGCGGAGGGCCGACCTGGAAAAGGGTCTATTTTTCGGTTACCCCTCCCACCGTACAACAAAACACAACCACCTTTATTTGAGGATAAAGATATAAGATTAAGGAAAATGATGGTTGTGGTTGAAAATATTTGGTGGAAGGACATTTTATGCCGACAAATGAAATTTGGGCTGCCAAGTAAGCGAAAATTATTATTTTTTATATTTTTTTAAGGTAAAAATTTACAGTTATTTTTATGTTATCCTTTTGTTATTGATATAGGTTTATACATTGCATAAAGGGTTCAGGTAATACTCGTGGTGGTGCCAGTGATAAAAAGGATACTTTTTTTAGGAAAAAGGTGTTTGGGGGCTAAAATCTAGACCCTTTATGTATGTTTATTAAAACAGAATCTATAATTAAATGTCAGAGATGAGAGTATTTGCATGATGTTTTCCAAAATTTGTTTGTTAAAAATTAATAAATCTTCTATCTTAAGTTTGAGCTCAAAAAAACGTGTTTTTTTGACCCAAAAAACACCCCTGCGCACCAAAGTTTTGGACCACAACCATCATTTCTTGTAAATTATTTATTCACTATCTTGCGCATAGAAGTTGGTGCGGTTTTTTTTTTTTTGTTTGTACCGAGGGGAGGGTGGTCGGCAATTTTGCAGTCCAAACCGCTCCACTAATTGCAGTGTGCCGTTTTATGCATGGCCACTATTAGAGTGTAAAAGTTTGGTACAACACTCTCAATAATACCCAAATTGCAGGGTTAAAGTTACAGACTGCAAAATGCTTTTCTATGCTCACACCTGACATAAACCAGAGGAAGGCTGGCGGGGCAATAAATAATAATGCAATAAAATAATTATTTTATTTGTGTTATTTTATAATAAACACACAATAAAGGTGACGGTCAAGCATTGCGGTGTGAAGCAAATAAGCAAATATGCAGGCGTAATTACATTCTTTGGTAACCGGTAACCTGGATAACCCTAAAAATGTGTTTGCATATAAAACACCTGGTGATCACCTAATGATTGTGAACAGTGTAATTGTACAAGGCCTAATGTGACTGTGTGCAATTGTGTGCATTTGTTCAGCAAGGATGTGGATAAATAATACAAGTTAACTTGGCAGGATATGTATATGTGATGAACAAGCGGTTTCACAAGTGTCAGAATTTCACTTCGATTTTACATCAGGTATAGTTCAATATCACGTATCCTTCCCAGTGTGATAATCTTGCATGAGATGAGCTGAGGCCTTTAAAGAGACAACTGGCCATTGAAAAATAGTGCGCCCTCAAGATTTGTCAAAATCGATTATTTTGCATGTTGTTTTTCTAAGGCTTTTATATACAAAGCCCTCACCAGAAATGATAAGGCCAAATCAGCGTCCTTATGGGTAAACAGAACGATTTTACTAATTTACGTCGCCGGCGACGTTAATTCAGCAGGACGACGAAAATGCCGTTTAACACAAGAACACGCACGCCATGCATGTTTTCCACCACGAGAGGCACACTGTTTGACCGGTCTATAACCTTTGTGGTTTTACTATCAGTGAGTACGAGTCCAAAGTAGTCATGTAATTCATACACATGTGTTGATTACAGTTATGGAAAAACTTAAAAGTTGGCCTACTAAATTACTTGGAGGTATTTATCCTTCATATCAATGTCACATCTGTTGGGGGTATGTTATTTTATGTGTAAAATAGATCTATGTTACTTACAATGGCCTAGACTATCATTGAGAGCAAATTGAAGAAATTTCATATTTTTGTGAAATGTGCCAGTGCCGAGAGTTGACTGGATTTAAAAGCATTACCTGGCAAACAAATAGTAACTATAAAGAAGGCCTTTAATTTGCAGGTCAACAGGCTAGTCACGGCTCGGTTTTACCAAGGCTACAGGATTTGTCCACAAGTTATTGTTCCCTTCCTAGTTGTGAGTCCTATTTATCTAAAATTATAATGATCTCTACTTTTATAATTCCACCCACACATTCAATCATGTGGCCATGATGGAAATTGCAATCACCTGGGGATCAAGTACTAGGTTATCAATGACAAGGTAAGTATGCTACAATGCAGGTGGTTTCATTAATTCCACCTAGGGTTTCTATTTGTGGAGTGTGGAAGTTTACTTTGCAAGTTGAGTCACATGTCATGCAGCCATGTCAACAGTACAAGTTATGGCACTTTATCATGTGTATTAATTTTGGTCAACCTTGGCTCTCAACCTCTATTTTGAAACATTCTTTAGTTTCCTATACTCTTTCTCCACGTATAAGAGTCTCTTGAATCTCCTTAGGCGGCATTAATCAAATAAATTACTGTACTTGTTGTGCAAAAGCAGCACATGTCTTGGAAAATATTTTAAAAAGTGCTAATCACAGCCTGTGTGATGACTGTGTTTCTATCTTTGTATCTAAGTAAATGTGTAAATGCTGAGTGTGCCGTGGTATTCTTGGGAAAAGTTAAATAGTAACCACAGCAAGTAAAAGTGACCTCCTAGAAACAGATTATTTTCAAGATAGTCTCGCACACGTTGTCTCCGGCTATCCTTCAATGTAAGTTATTGTATGTGCCAGTGTAATACATCCGTGTAAGAGCCTGAATACATAGGAGGCGCTCTTACAACTCAATGGTGGTGCTAAGCAGGGGTTGCCGGACATAGCTGCAGGCTCAAAACACTTGCCAAAAAGCAATTTCCGTTACACCGCATTACCTTAAGCCGGTAAATTGGATCGTGATAGGATTTAATAACAAAAGCCGGCAACGTGATAGGGTCTTTGAAACTCGTGTGTTGTTTGTCCTCCTCTCTATTAGGTCCATGTATAGATCTCAATAGGTTAATTTGGCCAGGCAAATAAGACATAAGGATTGTACTTCCCGCATACCTAGACTATCGACAAACAAAAGTCCGTCCAATATAATTGCCATCCCTAAAAAGGTCCTGTAGTCTATAAAGAAGCACACGTTTCAAAAAAGCAGAAACCCCGCAAGCTCCAACAGGAACACACACAAACTATTGAGCAATATTTTTATAGCCCGACATTGAAGTCACATGTCACCACATTAATATATAATACCTACATATCACTAATTGATGCTAACAACTATTGAGGGATGGTTCCAAAAATTCCCAATCACAAAAATCTATCCCATTTACTATAGTGAATTGCCAATTTATTTTTCTTTAGGGTAATAACTTCCTCAAATACCAATAAAATATCTAATATTCTGTATGAAAGCAAACTTTAGGTATCTTTTGATGACATTTACATTTGTAAATAAATTGCATTGCCAACAAAACTATATAATTAACTGCAAGAGAGGGATTATTTATATTACATCCCAGAAAAAACATTAAGCTCAATTTTATAATCAACTTTCTTACTAATCCAATCCAATATAGTTATCCAGAAAATCTGAATGATATTGCAACTATAAAAAAGATGATCAAAAGTTTCTATATCACTCTTACAAAAACTACATAAATTGTGTTCAATTTTGCCTAAATTATACAAAAAATCATTAGTTGCAATAACTCTGTGTATAAACTTAAACTGAAAGTTTCTAGTATTTGTATCTATAGCACACTTAAATGCCAGACAAAAAATGTTTGGCCATTCATATCCATGGTTTGGAAAGATATTATTCCATTTGTCCGTAATTCTTTTGGGATATATTGAAATTGTTTCCAAAAACCTTTTCCGAATAATTTGATTTTTAATTTTGTTATACAGAATTACAAATAAAGCGTCTACTTCTACAACCTGTAATGTATTTTCACCTGTATATGATTCAAGAATTTTTTCCAAGTTGAAGGGAGAGCAGAAACTAGTTTGTAGTATTGAAACCAATCACTGTTACTAGGAAGCTTATGTGCCACATTTTTCAGATTCATTAATTTTAAATCCTTTGTAGTAATATCATTAACAGATACAATTCCATACTCATACCAACTCTTCCAATAACAGACTTTATGATCAATCTTAATAAAAGAAATTAAACCATAAAACTTGGTTTACAATATCTTTAGTGTTCTCAGGATTTTTATAATGAAGGATAGCCCAGCATTTTATAACATCTCTTACAAACAAGTTATTAATTTTGTCTATAAAAGTTTCCCTTCCATGAAAATTACACTTGAATATAAGACTACCACCAAAAGATTTAATAGAGTTTAAAAATAAAATTTTCCAATGGACATCATCAGCTTTGTCATAAAAGCATTTAACCCAAGTAATTTTAAGAGTATTGCAGAATTTCGAGTCGGGCATATACCTCCCTCTGAAATGGGCAAAATCATGGTCTTTCTTTTTATTTTATCAGGATTTCTATTCCATAGAAAGTCAAATAAAATTCCGTCCAATCTTTTGAAAAAGGACTCTGGGGGATTAGGAAGAACTGAAAAGGGGTAAACCAGTTTTGATAATGCGAAAGTTTAATCAATGTGATCTTACCAAGTAATGTTAAATTTCTGCCTTTCCAAATATCTAAAACCAATTTAATATCAGTAATTTTTTCATTAAAATTAAAAGTAATCATTTCATTCATATTATGAGAAATATACATACCCAAATAAGTAAACGAATCGTTAGACCATTTCAGATTTCTCTCAGCAAAAGACTTCTCATTAGAATTCTGAAGATTTCCTAACCTGAACACGGTGCTTTTATCATAATTTATATGAAGGCTGAAAACAAGGCAAAATCATCTAATAGTGACAATACCTCACTTAAAGATTCTTTGGTACCATCTACATAAAAAAAATCGTATCATCAGCATACTGACTTATTTTAACCTCAAACTTATTGTCAGACCCATATACAATACAATACAATATAGATTTATACCGCGCACATATCCACCTTGCAGGGCACTCATGGCGCCATATAAGGGGACTTGAATCCCCCGTATGTTTGACGATCGAATAGCAAATGACTTAACAATTCACAGTCAGTACCAAAAATATATAAGGTGAAAGGCAACATCCCTGACGGACTCCACGCGAATATATAAAAAAAATTGACTTAAACCTTATAATCACACAACTTTGAGGCCACCCTTCTGTATAGTTTTTACCCATTTTTAATTATCGTTCCAAACCAAAAGTGAAAGTGCACCTATTTTCACACTCCATTCAATTTTGTCAAAAGCTTTTTTCTTTCAAAATCAATAGGAAAAGCCAACCAGGAATATTTTCAATATCAGTAAAATAAATAATATCTAAAAGTGACGAACATTCTCCCCGATATATCTCTGATACCTTTAAGAAACCCAGTTTGGTCATGGTGGAGAATATTGCCCACACCTTTTTCATTACTATTCGCAAGAGCTTTTGTACCTATTTGTTAGTCTACATTCGATGAAATAGTCTCCAGTTTGCTAAATATTTGATGATTTAATCTTTTGGGCAATAAGGTAATAATACCCCTTTTCTGGGACACTGATAACTTCGCCATTATAACAGAATATATTAAGAGAATTCAAAATTGGATCCCTTAAACCACTCAGAAGTTTTATAAATTCACCAGGGCACCCGTCTGTACCAGGACTTATTATTTTTGCATTTGGATTACAAACATTCCAACATTCTTGAACTGAAGGCACCCTTTCACAAAAGGTAATCGTTACCTAAGTCAATTATGGCATGGATTCGCTTCACCTGGTTAGTGTGAACTACCTGTTGCCTCATAATCGAATATTTTTTTTTCAACCCATCTTCTACACATGGATGCGGCTGCCGCACAGTTTAATTGTCGCCGATTGAAACATCAGGAAGTTGGTTTTCACCTATACAATATGGCGGGAAACAATGCATACATTTTGTCAAACAATAGAACATCTATGTGGAATATGTGCACCAGCAGGTGTATGCATTGTTCCCGCCATATTGTATAGGTCAAAAACCAACTTCATGTTGTTTCACTCGGCGACCATTCAACTGTGCGGCAGCCCGCTATCCATGTGTAGAAGATTGGGTCTGAAAAAAAAATATTCCAACATTATGAGCAACAATGTAGATGGAGATTTGGCGATTTTGGCATCTGAAAACGTGAGTGTTACTATTATTTAGCTGGTTGATTTTTTTCATTCACAGTTCTGGAGAATATCTATATTATGTGTTATAAGTTTTAGTATCAATTTTTGTCCGTCGGACAACTTCATAGTCACATTTGGTTGTCCGCAGCTCATTTTGGTTGCCTCGGGCAACCGAACAACCGATTATTTCGAACGCTGGCAGCCACATTAACCAAGATTTTCCCCCGGCTTGCTAAAACCCCTTTTTTGGTGCAAATTATTTAATGTAATTGTAAATCGACATTTGCCGCTCCTTTGCATCCAAAAACAAACATCTACCGGGGTATAGGTAAGATACAGGGTGACCCCAAAGTGATGGATGGGGGTTGGCAACCAACATGGAATTTGTTTTGTAGTTCTCCTATGACATAAACCTGTTTCATTAATAGTGCTGCAGCACCAACCAGTTTGGAGACTGGTACCGGTGCCGGAATAATAACATTTGTCATCTTAGCTAAAATTGACCGTAGAGATGTGGAGTTCATGAAAAATGGTGATGTCATAATTAAAAGTGGTGGCAATTTGCATACGACGCCATTTTCCAACCAAAATGGAAGCCATCTTAAAGCCAAAAACGCCTAAGAAGACAATTTTGGTGTAAAAAATGTTTTTTCTGGGTCAAGGAGTTCAAAACAATTATTCCCAAACTATAAAATGTTGCATGTGTCGATATTTTTCAAGATGGCTGACATTTTATTGACACAAACCTTACATTTCTTAATATATATATAGCCTAGGAAGATGATTGTGGTGTCAAATTAAAGATTTTCTGGGTCAAGGACTTCAATAAAACTATTTACAAAACTGTCAGGTGAATATAAAAGTAATGGCAGTTTTCATACGTCAGTATTTTCCAAGATGGTCAACATATAAAAGACAAAATCGTTTATACCTCATGCCATACAGCACTTAGGAGGACGATTTTGGTGACAATGTTATATTACCTCCAAGATTTTGCTTAAAATATTCAATGAGATTAAATTTTATTGAGAACGATTGATTTGTGTACGATAAAAAAGAGAAAGGTGATTCCATACGTGATGTGTTGAGGAGATGCACCTCGCTGATTGTAGTGGGGGAATTCCCCAAGATGAAACTTAGTACTGATTCAACTTGTTATGCTTAAGTTCAAAATATGTTGAGGGATAGTAATTCCCCCATAGAGTTAATATGTGAATGTGTAATTCAGATGTTGTAATGATGTGAATTCCCAATATGGTCAGCTAGGGCAAGGTATGTATTATGCATGATGCATGGTAATGTCATTTTAAGATCTTGGTGATTTTATGAATAATATTGTGTAATATGAAGGCAGAAATGGCCAGCAAGATTCGTCAAGCAGTGTAATAGCTATACAGGTAGGGGTATAGCAGTTTTTTTACAAAATATGGTAGATTTATGCTTCACACAGTGCCAGTTATCTTATATTTTCAATTCCATGTGAGCCGAGTGCTGTAATTATTTACTGTCGGTCTTTTGAAGCCGAAGTACTGGAATCAACATAGGATTCAAAATGTGGACAGATAGAAATAGTGGTGATTATCCGGATTATAGACTGTGGAATATTAGTGGTCGTCGAGGGGATTATTAACCTTGTGTCTTGAACTGCTGGACAAAAGTTAGCGTCAGGATGAGAAGATTCCAAAGGAATCTACGAATGAGGATTTATAGGTGGACTTGCCCATGCTGCATTTTGAAGTATCGCGTCGAGGACAGACTCGTTGAGCTGCAAGTTTCTTGTGGCATTAGTTACATTCTGAGGACAAGAGGTACTATTTAACTAATTGTGTGTAATTTTTAATATTTAATATAACCATGATAACAACCAAAAGATTACTTAAACAATAATATCATAAACGGTATATTATATGAAAATTCAGATCACTTGTGGCACAAGGATCAATTATATTTGTGTTTGAAAGGTATTTCTGACCTTGGACGCCTACGAGACGTAATAAACAACAAGTGGATGTTTTTAGGTCAAAGGATTTAAAAGCAATCTTCTCCAACTGTCAGATGAGTCGTTGAGTCATGTATTCATGGACTACCAAGGTGACACCCAAAATAAACACCCACTTGACACACTCCTCTACGTATCACGCAGATGCAGATGCAGATTCAATTATTCATCAGACCTGTTTCATATAAGACAAATACAAAGCATTACAATATCCAAGTCTTTAGACAATAGCAATACATGATCATTATGTTGATAATATTAAATTAGTCGTGTTAGATATGATACAAAAGATAATATGGAAGAGTAATGTTTGATCATACACTCCACATGCGAAGTGACTAAATAATAACTAATATAGGTTAACATGATTACATGTATCATCAACCAGGCCAGGACATAAATGGCACAGTGGAGAAGCAATGTAGGAGTATTATAAAGAAAAGTTGAACGGGGAAAGGATCAAAATAAACCACAGGGGGCTTTAGCGTTTGTCTTACCCATACTTCTATAGAGAGAAAACAACTTGGATATTTAACATCAAGATACAAAAATTAAAGATTCGAAGTTATAGCATATAGCAATTACAGGGACAAGGACAGGACTAAGGGTAAAGAAAGGATGGTGATGCAAAGCAATGGACAAAGGAAGCACGACACCGACAGGCCGTATGCCAAGCCATCTAAGAGGCGGGTTCGATTGTTAGTGCCAAAATGGCGCGTTCATGTGAGTAATGTAGCTAGTAATAAGTTGACCAAAAAACATCAATATTTACATTTAAGATAGCTTGGATAGTTGAATGAAGTAGTCGGGATGAAAAACCACAGCACTTATTTCAATAACGTATCTGGAACAAAACTTACCTTGACACGCAAAATTCATTCCCTTATCACAATGACATAATGCATTTCTATACCACATGCATAACATAACAACATCTAGTTTTATTTGGCCTTCAAAAAATGGGCAAACCTGGTATTAAGAGATTAGCGCAAAAGCGGATTTAACATCTCGGTAAACAATAGCTGAAGTCATTAGATCATTAGCGACCCCATGTAGAAAACTGAATACATCAGATCCAGTAAGCAATTCTGTACAGGAACTTTGTACGATGGACCACAATGGTTTTGTAAGGCAACAAAGCCTCGTCTCCGCTGGCTGGGGATTGAACACCATATTCAAT